>VMDR010025743.1:0-14339 GCA_007922815.1 Macrotus californicus
AATAAGGTGCAAATATAAGGTCATTTTCAAGGCTGTCATCAGGCCAAATGACTCATCACCTATAGATTTAATGGAGCAGAGCCAAGAAAAAGGTCTTCCTTATTCTAGGCAAATAAATCTTTTCCTTACTTTTATTCTTCTGCTATGAAAATGTCTCTTTATAGGTATACCTTGTAAAAAAATGAACTTGAAGAAATTACTGTTTGATCTTTTTCATGGGCACTAATGGTGGGCCTCAGGGTGTTTATCTACAAATTGGGTTAATAATGCTTACCTCAGAGAACAGTTATGAAAATTAGATGAGGTTGTGTGGGAGCACTTGGCCAGAGCCATGGACAAGGGAGATGCTCCATGGATATTAGTTCCCTTCCCAATTCCTCTCGACTGACCGTAACCCCAACTCTTCCTTTCAGGAGCTACCGTGCCAAAACTTGCAGATTACATTCCTGACTTCTCATAGTCTGGCTTAAATTCCATTTCTGGCAAGAAACTGTCTCTCATAGGTGAAAAAAAATTTTTTGATTCCTAATTGTCCCATAACCATATTTTCCAAAAACCAAAGATTAGAACACACAGTCTCATAATATGGATGATTGGGGGTCTTTTTCTTTTTTCATATGTACTAACTTATTTATGTGAAAAGGCTTCCAAAGGCAAAATAATTAACTCACATTCAGTTGTATATTCAAAGAACTATCTTTGTGAAGAATGAAATTACATCAAAAGAAAATTCAGCAAAAAAAGAAAAGTCCTTGATTGACATTGGAACTGTATGAAACAGCATAGTCATCACAGACACACCTTCTTCATTTACTAATCACTAAGAACTGTTAGAGTTGGTTGCCAACAATGAATACTATATCCTCATCACTGTCCATGGGTTGAGCTTGCTTTGCCAAGCAGCCTGGGACATTTTGGTCCTTGGCTGTGTGTGCTGTCATTTCCTCAGACCCACAGATCTTGTAACATGTACTCTGTGTGTCATTGAGCTGAGACACCTGGAAAATGCTTAGTGTTCAACTAATGGGAATGAAGGGGGAAATTCTCTAAAAATAGAAACATAGATGTAAGGTCGAGAAATAAGTCAAATTGCTTTATTATTATTTTGCTTTGGTGGTTTAATGCTATGACTTATTTTTGTCTCACTTCTTACATTCTTTATCCAAGGCAAAAAACTGGTTATTTCCCTACCCTTTCTACTATCTCAGAGATAAAGTGCTTGAGGGCAAGGACTGTGCCTTCCAAGAAACACCTCAACTAGAAGATATTCATTCAGTAAAAGACATAATTACCTAATAATTTTTCTAAGACTTTTATTTATTTTTTTTAGAGAGAGAGGAAGTGAAGGAGAAAGAGAGGGGAAGAAACATTGATGTGGGAAAAAAATATCAATCAGTTATCCCGACTGGGAATCCAGCCAGTTGCCCTTTCCTTTGCAGGATAACACCCAACCGAGCCACACTGGTCAGGGCCCTAATAAATTTGACATTGAAGTTCAGGCTGGGTTACCTGTGTGGTTGGTTCCCTTTGGTTAGCATCACCCTTCATAGAGCTAGTCCTCAAATCCACAAACAATTCCCTACAGCTGTTTTCTCTTCCTCAGGTGGACTGGCAGCTTGACTAGACTAGGAAACACAATGGTTTCCATCTCAGCTGGTTCAATTCTTAAATTATTTCTAGTTGCTAGACAAATCTTATCTATCCAGGGACAGCCCTTGAAAAACTTTTGTAAACTGCAAAATGTGTCTCAAACTCTTTTTTTCCCCTATATCATTTCCTCACTGTCCCAAGATCTTACCTCTCCTTATCAGAATAAACTCTTGGGAAGCTAAAAATTACACTGAATAAATACACATCAGTTAGCATCAGTTAATATGAAAGGGGAGGTCAGCTCCTGCCTCTCTCCCTTCATTCTCAACCCTGCTCTATTTCCTAGATCCAATCCAAGGCTGTTAGTGTGGTGGTTCCAAGCACAAGCATAGGAGTCTAGCTATGTCACTCTGAACAACTCACAGAGCTTGTCAGTAAAATGGGTACAAAATACCTACCTCCTTGAATCATTGTCAAGAGTAAGCAAGATAATATGTTCAAAGGTTTTGGTACTGGGCCTGAAACATGATAAGTGCCCAATAAAGGGTGACTGTTGTTATTACTCTTGATTTAAGCAATCTTACCTTCTTGCTTTTGCATACCCAGTTCTTAACTCCCACCTCAATTTGGTACTTTGTTGTGACCACCCTCTCCCTGAACCTGCAGCTCTTTGAGAACAGGATCTTAATGTGTCTATTTCTAGGACCCAATATAGTTCCTCATGTCTAACAAGGAGTAGATGTTCAATAAATGCTGAGTGAACACATGGGCCCAATACTCTAACTTAGATAAGGAATAGTGAGGCTGACTCCTGGGCCCCTGAGTTCTTTCCTAAATTGCAGCTCCTCTTCAATTGGGCTTCTGATTGACCTTTTTAGTTCTCTAGTTCTCCAGAGAGGACTAAACATTTTCTCCAACTGAGGACACTGGAATTCTATCCCCAAATCCCATTTTAGGCTGAAGCTAATCCCAGGCATTAATTTTCTGCCCCAGACTCTACATGGTCCATCTGTTAAGGGTGGCTTAAAGTTCATTCTCGTTAATCTGCATCAGCACATCTCCCATTGATATGGACAATGGTCATTTTATAAAAAGCTTATGTTAAAAGCATTGCTTTGTTTATTGATTTATGCTATACAATCTAAGTAAAATCAGAGTGCTTGCCATGAAAAAGCAGCTTCAAGGCAAGAACCCTAATACCTCCCTCAACTTGATTTCTGCCCCAAGTGCCATTAATCTCAAAATTCTGGAATCATCATTAATCCTGCCCTTTGTCATTCATAGATCAATTGTAGTAACCTTGGGCTAGGGCTGCTCCCTAAGCACCATCCTGCCCTAAGGCTGGTGTGGAAGCTAGATGCATTCGCTCCAAGAAGGCCTAGTTTGCTGAGAGCAAATAGACTAGGGTGTATGAAGGAAGTGTCTTTTTCCATCCATCCATGGGAAAACCACCTGGCCTTGAGTCTTCCTTCCCTATGACATGCCATTGGCTTCTGGCCATTCTCATCTTCCTAGGCCTTGTCCAGCAGATAAAAGAATGCATGAAAATAATGATGAAGGGCCTCTAGGTTTGAGCATCAATAGATTCCCATTCACAAACCCCTTCCAGGTGGTGGACTTAAACCAACTAGAAATGACCTTCTTAAAGCCATTGAAAATGCCTCCTGGGCAGGTGGAAAAGGCCTACATTCAGTGTGAAATTAGAGACCTCCTTTCCTGCTGTGTAGCTCTTGCTGCTTGAAGCTCCCACACCAATCAACCTGAATCACCTGCCTCAGACCTTAGGGCTCTGCACATGTTGTAGGCATTCTATCTACTTTAATAATAGAATTAACAAACAAAAATCATCTCAGCATGGGGTCAATAGTAACAATCCATTGACAACAAATTCATTCCTATAATTTTGTATTATAAAACAATCATCAATGATGGCAAGGATGATGGTGTCCATAAGAAAAAAAGCAGAATCTACTCTGTGAAGATGGCTCACCATCTCCACTAATACTTCTGTGCTTTTGTTTAAGCCATTTCCCAGCCTGGAAGCTCTTATCCCCACTAACTCCCATCAATTAAAGTCTTACTCATCCTTTAAAACCCAACTCAAATGCCATTTTCACCAATAAGCCTTTCCTAATCCTCCAGCTAGAATTAATTATTTCACCCTCAATGTTCCTGTAACATTTATTTTATAATATCTCATGGTATTACATTAAAATTATATATAATATTTATTATATAATATTCCTACATCATTATATTAAAAAGTTAAAAAGATATATGGAAGATAATAAGCACTCTGCTTAGCCTATAATCTGAACTCAATAAAAAAAGCCATTATTAAGATTATGAATTATACTTTATAACTGGCCATAGGTCAAGTTTTTTTGTTTTTTTGTTTTTTTGTGTGTGTCTCAGTCATTCTTTTTTTAAAATTACTTTATTGTTGTTTTTTTAATTACTTTATTGTTGTTCAATTACAGTTTGAATTCCCCCCCCCCCACCACTCTCCCCCCACCCCAGCATAGGTCAAGTTTTAAATGTACATAGTTTGAGGGGAAAAACCTTTTCTTTGGCACTATAAGTCACAAAACTGAGCTGTTCTGGGAACAAATCTGAAAGAAAATAGAGATATGAGAGGCATACTCCTTGTTCTTTCATCTGCTGGGACACACACTTCATTTTGTCTAAAAGACATCAAATACAAGAATTAATCAGGTCCTACCTGTCACAGACCCGTCCGGCAGGACCTCATGTTGTTGTGGAATGCTTGTCCTATATCCCCGGACAAGTGACGAACAAATTCACACAGACTAAAGAAATCTGGTGGAGAAAAGGGATGTGTGGCTGATCTCTCAAAGAGAAAAAAAAAGCCCTCACTCCTGCCTCGACAGTCTTTTATTGATACTCTAGGTACATTACATCCAGGGTGATTCTCATTAACTATGCACAGGTTCACTTTAGGTGTTTACCATAACAAAAGAAAGAAAGTCACCAGTAGCTTCAAAGAGAAAGGTCATCTACAAATGTAAAGGAGAGAAGGCTGGGCTGTTTACATTCATGCTTGGGAAGTCTAGCACAAGTCACAGTAAACTTCTGCTGTTTCCATCCCAAGTGAGGGAGTTTTTGCAAGAGCAAGTTTCAAAGCAGCCTGGGTACAATGCAGGCCTGATTACCCACGGGAAACCTATCCACGGATGTGACCTGCACACCACATGCAATCTGGACTGCATTCAGATCCAGAGCTGAGTCACAGGCCGCATCACGCATGAACAGGTTCCCCACACCTACCCACCAACCTCCCCTCCATCATCACCACCAAAAGAGATACATAAAATCCCCTCTTCGTTATTTCAGCTATGCTCAAACTCACTTTCACCTGAGGCCACTGTTTAAACTTTTAAGAAACTATCACAAACATAAAATTAGCTCTCATTTACTGATTTTCTATGTGTAGTAGACCATAAGCTAGGTGCTTTAGTATCTCATTACCTCATGAAAATGAAAGAGTAAAAAGTAAACTTGCCCAAATGCACAGCTGATCAGTGACATATCTGAGTTTCAAACCAAGGCAAACTCCTAAGCTAAGCATTCCTGCTTCTTTCATTGTGGAAAAGGTTTCCTAAATCGTATAATTTAGGTGGGAGCTCAAACTTCCACCCACCATTCCGTTTTATCCTTTGAGACTACCAAAACATATCTAACTCACCTTCTACCTTACCAGCCTGAAAATTATTAAAACAAGGTGGCCTGACTTTAGGCCCTCTCATTTCCAGGCTAGATATCCTTCATCTGTCTTCTCTACTGCAAAATGGCTTCAGGTCCCCTCATGTCCTCGCTCCTACCTCTGGACATGTTTCACTTTGTCCCTGTTGCTCTTCAAGGACAGTGCCCAGAACAAGCCACTCTCCAGGTATTGCCCATGAAGCAGGGAGCCAGGCAGAACTCTCGCTCCCACAGGAACATCATGTTCCTGCTTCAGGGTAAGTCTCCCTCAATTGTGCTCATATTATGCCAAGTCACCTCCAGCCACTACACACAGTTTTGCTTTTTAGGACCAACTAGGAAACTTTCCCATTTATCCCTGTTAAGTCCCTTCTTGTTATATCTGACACGTCACTTTAGTCTGCTGAGAACTTTCTAAATCCAGGTCTTGTCCAATACCCTTAGCACATTTGATCAGTTTGTTCTGTAAACTCATCCAAGTCATTACTAAAAATATTGACTGAGACTCTACAGCAAATGACTAGAGACCTCTCTTAAAGTTTGTATGTTCAACGAATTACAAATCCACTTAACTGTACTGGGCTCACAGTTCCCTGTCTTGCTGGTACCAACCAGGCTGATAACCCATCAACAAAGGAAATGAGCTTAGTCTGGCATAACTGATTCTGAGTGAGCTCTTGTTATAACTATTAGTCTGGCAAGGTGGATTCCGAACCCACACTGCTTCTCCTAATGGTGCCTGAACATAAACTGGCAATTACAATAACATGATAAATCACCTGTAATCACTCTCAGAAATGTAACAGGCTAGAGCTCCCAATTACCTACACTAACACAAAACAAAAATACTTTAATACAAAAGACCAGCCTGAATGTAAATTTTGAAATTTTTATTTGCTTCTCTGACCCTCACTCTGACCCTTTCCCTATTTCATCATATCTTCTTTTCCCCACCCCATATGTATCCTGTGACCTCATGAGCTCCTCCTACCTCCTGAGGCTCCCCACTTTGGTGCTCTTTCTCATTCCTTCCTTCACTGAAATGCCACAAGCTCCAAAATGAGCTCTTCCTGAACCCCTTCCTCCTTCATCCTAGTTTCTTAAAATATTGATCTCAGGTATATATAAAGGAAAAAGCAACTGGATTGAAAAAACTCACACAAAATATGAATGATTAATTGCTCAGCAAAAATGTTGGTATTTTTGAAACAGAAGCATAGGTAACCCCAACTAATCTCTAGTTAGTGAATTAGAAGACATGTGATAAAAATTTGGGTTAAGAATTGCAAGCAGAAGTGATAGTCTCTTTTGTGGGTGTGGGGGTGGGGGTACAAGACTGGGGGTGGAAATAGGGGAAGGTAGTTTCACAGACAGGGGAACTTAAGAGTTAAAGATTTTAGCTGTAGTTATAGTTGATAAACTTAAATGATTAATACAAGCAGAAAACTGTTTTTGTTCTGGGACCTGGAATACTGACCTAAGTGACTCCAGGAGCTCAATAAGCAATTCAATCTTTGTACTTCAGGGGGTCTGCAAGTGTTGGGGATGGTATCTGAGCTATTGTATTTCAGAGAAGGAACATCTGTGATGCAGATAAAGAGTTGATGATCGGCATATAAAGAAGTACTAGGAAAATCACCATGGGACTGCAACTCTTACCCAATTAACCTTCTTTCCAAATCTCTTACCTACCCTTTCTTCTTATAAAAAGGTCAGCTTGAGATGAGATATTAAAAGAGTTTTTAGGGTACATGACCTACCATCTTCTCAGATTGTCAGCATCTGAATAAAGCACCCATAAAGATTCAATTCTTGTTTCTACTAATTGGTTCTGGTAATGACAGGCAGCATGAACACCACTTTTCAGGTTTTAGTACTAGTCAAGGTTCTTGAATTCAAATAACAGAAAGTTACTGTGATTACCTAAATCAGAAAAAGGATTTAGAATGGATATCAGGTATTGTCCTCAGAGCTGTGAGGTGGCTTGAAAGTCAGACAGACCCAAGAAAGGGTAAGCAGCTGAGAAAACTCATTTAGATCACACAACAAAACAGGCTGTCTGGAAAGCTGTGGCAGACTCCACTGCTGATGGACTTTTGATTCTACTGGACACTCAACACTGAATCATCCCTAGTCACCCAAATCTCTGCTTCTGTTGCCTTAAACATTTTCAAATGCCCCAAAGATTCAAAACCAGCACCAAAGTATCCATTGGCAGAGCCTGGACCACCTAGGCACCCTCCAGTGCCAAGGAGCAGGAAGAAGACCACCTTCCCCTTTGTGGCTTTCCTGATTTGAGAGTTGTCTTCTCACCCTCCCCCATTATTTTAGGATTCAGAAGTGAAGTATCCAAGAGCATGAGGAATGTCCGGTATAATTCCTAGAGCTCCTTAAGTTTTACCATGTGATTTCACTGAGAATTTGTCCAGGCCTGCCAATTCTAGAGTCATTTGTGGAGATTGGAATGAACTCCCCATCTTCAAGAGTTATTGGTGTAATTTAGTACTATAGTAACTAATGCTTTTACCTCATTACACTGTTCCCAAACACAGCAGCCAGAATCTTGATAAACCACATTTTTAAAGTTTTTATTAGAATATAACACACATACAGAAAAGTACACAAATCACAAATATATAGTACTATGAACTTTTACAAAATGAACATTCTTGAACCTGTTCAAGAAATATTACCAGCACCCTAGGTGCCTCACCCCATCTTGTGTCAGTCACTACCTCCCCAAGGTAACTACTGTCCTGACATCTAGTTCTTTGTGAACTTAAAACATGGCATTATATAGTAGTTTATCTTTTATGGCTAGCTTTTTTCCCTCAACATGCTCTTTGTGAAATTCATTTATATTGTTAGGTATGGTTATATTTGACCAACCACTTTGCAAAGATCACTATTGCACTACCTGGCTGTCCCCAGGGGCCTTGGAAGTTACTGACATCACACACTGAGGTGAGCTCAGAAAGCAAAATCTATAAACATTTGCTACATTCACAAGAAATCTGTGCCCAACCATGGTTAGTTCTGTCTAGTGCACTAGAGTAATATGCCTTTCTGTTATAATCTGCTAAAACCAGGTGAATCTGAGTAATAATTGTAAGGATATGAAAAATACCTTAGATTTACATATGTGTTTTTACATGAGCTTAAAATACTATAAAAAAACATCCTCTTAGTTCCTGAAACTGCTTGCACCAGAAACAGAACTAAACCTCACAAGCAGTTAAAGGACTTGGTTTAAGAGTATTTGGAGTGCAAGGAATATTTCCATGACAGACAAGGGCTGGCTCTACACCTATACATGCCCAAGTGAGCCATAGTCATGCCCAGTGTAGTAGTCTCTAAACACATGGGTGATTGGGATAACTGGGCTTGAGGAATCATGATGGTGAGGGAAGGATTACTGGTGTAACTAGAGATAACAAAACAGGCTTACAAAGACATTGCTGATGGAGACAAGGGGATGCATTAATAGAGGAGATGGCTATGGGCAGGACAAGGAATGCTGGTGATCAGATCTAAAACATTTATGCTCTCCCAAAAATGTGCTCTACAAAAGCAATCTTCTTGAAGAAACAGGTTGAAGATTAAATTGCAGCTCCCTTGGAGTGCCTGTAGTCATATGATAACACTTGTGGGGTAGAGGGATCTAGAGGTGAGAAGCCAGGGAGAGGGAAGGGGTAGCTAGCAGGGCTTTGTGGGGAGAAAAATTCCTGACTCTCAGCTGTTCTATAAATGGAAAAAGAAAGTATTTTGCATTCCATAGGGCTCTGTTCTTGATTAACTCATACTAACAGGACACAAAGAGGTTGCTATGTGTGAGTTCCCAGTTAGTGAGGAAGGCAGTGAGGGAATAAGTCTGAACCTTGGTTCTGTTGGGGAAGGGGGAAGCCTGTGGTGGCCATGACTCAGCCCAGTGGTCTAGCCTTTTCCCAGATGAAAGTGACTGATTCTCTCTGCTTCTCATCAGCATCACCACCATCCCCCACCTCCGCAAAAACTCCAGTATCAGAATCACTTATACCACTCTGTGGTGATGTGAGTGGCAAAGCAAAGAGGAGAATAGAAAAGAAACAGAGAGAAAAAAGAATCTGAACAAAAAGGAAAAGTTGAAAAACTGCCAGGATTAGGAGGAGAAAGGGGTGTGAAAGCTGAGAAAGGAGCTATGTCATAAAATCTTCTGTTTATACTTCCCCACAAAACCATGAATTTGCCCCAGTGTGGATGACAAGCAAGGGGAAGTCATGAAAAACATTCAGGATGGAAAGGTAGGCAGAGGAAGGTTCTTGTGAGAGATAAAGCTCTGACTTTACACTTCACTGCAGCATTCATTCACATTGGTCTTCCACTCTTCGCCTACTGAGAGTGGTCTTTGCCTGCTTCCACTCTTTCTTTTGAAAAAGAAACTTGATGTGGAAAGTTGAGTAGTCTTCAGTCCAGTCAAGGAGTCTCAACAATAATGTGTACCTACAATGTATGCGGTACTGTTTTAGAAGTTGCAGGAGATAGAAAAATGAGAAGAATGCTCTGTCATCTCACCTACGAGGAAATAAAGGACAGATTCTGTTAAGGGTCATGGGGAATTTAGATATTAAATAAGGTATTGAGGGCCAGCAAAGGGAGGGAGAAATCACAGTTAAAGTGATCAGGGAAGCCTATCAAAAGGAAAGCATAATTAAGAAGAGCATTAAAAGATAGGAAGTGGGACTAAGTGTTCTACTTAGAAAGAATCATCTTAAACCAACACCCAAAAGTGGAAAAGCACTGAGGACTTTTGAAACAATTGGTTCTGTGTAGTCAAACCTTAGGGGACTGGCTATAAGGAGATGAAACTAGAAAGAAGAATAGCCATATTATAAAGGCATTTGAATGCCAGAGTTTGAGCTGTATTTGGTAAGCAATGGGGAGCCAGTAACTATTTTCCTACAGGAGAGTTCCATGATCAAATTGCACTTCAAGAATAGTAATCTGGCAGCAATGTATACATAATCATGATGGTAAGAGACTGGAGATAAGGAGTCCAGTTAGATAGCTACTGAAATAGTCTGTGGGGCATCAGGGGCAAGTAATAGCCTGAACTAGGCTTCGGGCAATGGAAATAGAAGGAGGGATAGATATAGATACATATATTTTTTAATGTTTCATCAATAAAACTTACAGAACTTAGCTATTGATTGACTATAGTTGGCACAAGAAAGGAAGTAGTGACTCTAAGGTTTGTGCCGTAAGCTAATAGAGGCATAATGATGCCATTAACAGAAGTAGAAAAATCAGAAGCTTGAGGGGGAAGGGTGAGGAGCAGGAAGCAAAGGAGAAGGCTCAGTTTGAGAATGTATTAAAATGTTAATAGCTGGCCCCAGCCAGGTAGCTCAGTTGGTTAGAGCATCATCCTGACATACCAAGGTCACAGGTTTAATCCCCAATCAGGGCATGTACAAGAATCAACCAATGAATGCATTAATAAGTGGAACAACAAATCAGACTCTCTCTCATGAATGCTTTCATCTTCTCTCTCTCCCTCACTTACTTCCTCTCTCAAATCAATAAATAATTTTTTAAATGTTAATAACTTATCTAAAGGTAGTTGAAAGGTGGAAAGTAAATAAATTGTAGCTAAATATACCACCAAAAATTAAAATGCTAACACATAGTTGAGACCTCACTGTGTACCAGGAGCATGCACTATCTCATTTAATCTTCACAATACCCATATGGTAGATGTTGTCATTATCCACATTTACAGATGAATAAAACCGAGGGTTAGAGAGATAAGTGAACAAGGACTTGAACCCAGGTAGTCTAACCCTAAAGCCTGAACTCTTTGCCACCAGGCTCTATCACACCTGCAAGGACTATGTGACAGAGCAAGTTTTGGGAGGGAAGTGCATGCTGGGGAAGTAAATATAGCAGCATGTGAAAGAAAAAAAGGAACTGAACACAGTAATGGCAAGGCCAAGAGAAGCAGATATAAAATCTAAACAAATTTATAAACTTCGGAGATCCTGAAGAGGAGCCCAGGACAAACTAACTGACATAGGAAGGCACAGGTGGAAATTGGAAGGGATGGAATTAGGAGGCCTTGGGAAGGAGTTAGCCTGAGCAAGGAAGAGAGAGACTTCTCTGGAACCAAGGGGAAATAAGAAAGTGCTAATACCAAGGAATTTGAGAAGCTAAAGGATCTGGGATAGGTGGCTGTTATGGGTTGAATTGTGTTCCCCACAAAGGTATTGAAGTCCTAACTCCCAATACTGGTGAATGTGACGTTATTTGAAAATAGAATCTTTGTAGATGATCAAGTTAAGATGAGCAGCAGGATGGGTCCTAATCCAATATGACTGTCCTCTTAAGAGGGGAAAATTGGACACAGAGACAGATACAGAGAGAATACGATGTGAACATACACCAGAGATTGAGGTGATATGTCTACAAACCAAGGAATGCCATGCCAGAAAACCACCACAAGCTAAGAGAGAGGCATGGAATAAATTCTCCCTCTTACCCTCAGAAGAAACCAACTCTGCCAATATCTTCATCTTGGACTTCTGGCTTCCTGAAATGTGAGAGAATAAATTTTTGTGGTTTTAGCCACAAAAGTACCCAGTTTGTGGTACTTTGTTATGGCTCCCATAGAAAACTAATACAGGGCCTTGATCTTCTCATGAAATAGATGTGTCTCTCAGACCATGTAGCCTCTGCAGAGAAAGGCTTCCGGCTCAACCCAAGTGCTGGCTGGTGGAGACAATACAATCAGGACAATACTTAGGCTGGAACTTGGGAGAAATCAAATGGGAAAAATCTTCCTTCCTTCCCCTTCCAGGGATTCATGGAGCAGCTGCTTTCCTCATCCAGTTTGACTCCCCAGGGCACACTGGCGACAGGGTTCAGGAGTGTGAGGCAGGCACAGTTCCTGAGCTAACATAGCTGAGACAAGCATATGTAAACATATGCATGCAATGGGTCTCTCTGGGGTGAATGTCCATCTGTGATTGGGGATCCAGAATGTCAGGCTCGCTCTGTTCTCAGTATATGTTGTAGGTTAGAGATGAAATCCTTGAAGTGTTGTTTTGTGACTTTTTTGAGGAGGGAAAGGAGGAACTGATTTTTATTTTCATGAGGTCTCTAGAAGCCTGGGGTTGGTAAAGACTGGGAACATGCAGGTTGACACTGACTCTTTTTAGGAGGTGAGAAGAAGCCACAGTGAGGATTAACACCCGCCCCCTTTGCCTCTGTTTTCTAGGAGTCTGTTGTCCCCATAGCCTTCTGGTCAGTGACTGTGTCTCATTCTTCTTGACAACCCCTCGGTGCCTAATCTAGGAACTGGCACATAGCTACTCCCCACTGAAGAGTGGAGGCTCAAGAAGTTCTTTAATACTTGGAATAAGGTTGATCATTTTGAGGAGAGAATGTTTCCATGTGTTTTATTATTCTAAGTGCAGATTTACAACACTGAAGCCTATTTAAAAGCTGTACTGAAGCACATCTAATGTTGAGATATGTCTGACACTATTGACACCACCTATTCCAACACAGCACCTTTCAAGGTCATGAGTCACTGTTACCCACAATTAGTGTAGTTCAATCATTTGTCCTGACAGAAAAAATAATTATAACAAAACAGAGAGTATTAATAAGGAAAAACTAGAAGGCAGAATTTTAAAATGCTTAAGCACAACTGACTGAAAGCCCACGGAGGGGTTGGGAGTCTGAAACAGACCAAAACACCAGGCAGTTGAAAAACTCCTGTTCCCTGACTAATCAGCAGAGTCTATTGGAAAGACAGCCCAAAGGGGAAAAGGAAGGGAAAGTTGAAAAAAGTTAATGATTAGGGGTAAAGTGGAAACCAGGTAATTAAAAATATAAAAAGGAGAGCCCTGGCTGGGTTGGCTCAGTTTGTGGGAGTGACATCCCATACACCAAAATGTTGTGGGTTCAATTCCAAGTCAGAACACATACCTAGGTTGTGGGTTCTATCCCTGCTCAGAATGTGTATAAGAAGCAACCAATCAATGCTTCTCTCTCACATCAGTGTTTCTCCCTATTCCTCTCTCCCTTCCTCTTTCTCTAAAATCAATAAGCATAAGATATACATATATATCTCCATCCATAGAAGAGTCTTACAAGGGACTCTTTGATGAATAAAACTGACCCACCAACAGCAATAATACTTCAAGTGTATATAGCAGTTTACAAAGCACCTTCACATACAACAACCTAGACAGAGAAGCAGGAGTAACTATTCCCAATATACAGAGGGGAAGCTGAAATTCAAATAAGGTATGTAATTTATCCAAAGTCACACAGCTAGTAAGTGGCTGAGCCTGTGCTTTAGCACTCAGAATGTGAAAAGATTTAGATCATACGCTAAGTGAATTATTTACCTTCATCTCACTAAGGGAGGTGATAGAGAGTGTTCTATCTCTGAATGTCCTACTAAAACAGACAAATAGATTTGTTCTCCCTACTATGCCAGAGCACAGTGTAGACAAGAATGGTTTGGGGAGGCAAACAGGCCCATTGGGCTAAGGTTAGAGACCTCGGCTCTAACCTTAGCCCAACAGAGGGAGCCATAAGCTGTGGATCACTGATAGCTCCAAACAGGTTGCCCAGGGCCAGTCACAGGCAGCATCTGACTTAGTCCTGCAACAGAGTCTTTGTGGATCTACCTAATACATAAAAACAAACACAAAGAGGCAGCCAAATGAGCAGACAAGAAATAGGCCCCAAATGAAAGAACAAAAAAAGAAAAACTAAATGAAATGGAGGCAATCAACTTATCAGATATAGAGATTAGAGTAATGATTATAAGGATACTCAACAGGGGGGAGGAGCCAAGATGGAGGCATAGGTAGACACACTGTGCCTCCTCGTACAACCAAAAGAAGGACAACAACAAATTTTAAAACAAAAAACAACCAGAACTGACAGAAAATCGAACTGTATGGAAGTCCGACAACCAAGGAACTAAAGGAGAAACTTTCATCCAGACCGGTAGGAGGGGCGAGACGGGCGAAGAG
>VMDR010025744.1:0-14338 GCA_007922815.1 Macrotus californicus
ACTGCCTGATATATGACTCTCTCCACTGAATCCCAGAGCCAATTCTGACCTTTAATGGAAGGGACAATGGTCACTTTAAGGTTCTTTGTTCGTTGTAGATTCCAGGTCTGGTTCTCCTTTTCTGTTAAAAAAAAAAAAAAAGGCAAAATGGATCAGATACTAGACTCCTGGCCTCTTATCTGAACAGCTCAAAAGCTGTCCAAAATTAACTCTGGTTGCTGAATTTTCTTTTAACAAGAACTGGAGGAAAACCTAACTCCCAAACCTTCAAACCATCTAATTGCCCTCTTGGTTAAAGTTTCTTTTTTAAAAAAAAAAAGATTTTATTTATTTATATTTCAAGAGAAAGGAAAGGAGGGAGAAAGAGAGGGAAAGATCCATCAATGTCTGGTTGCCTCTCACACGCCCCCTACTGGGGACCTGGCCTGCAACCCAGGCATGTGCCCTGACATCCAGGTGTGTGCCCTGACTGGGAACTGAACTGGTGACTCTTTGGTTCTCAGGCCAGCATTCAATCCACTGAGCCACATCAGCTAGGGCATCTTGGTTAAACTTTCAATTTGGCCTTTGTCTGGGTGCATTTTGGTAGCACTAACAAACACAAATGAGACTTCAGCCTCCCTGCTTGAATGAAGAAGGCTTGACCCTTTCCCTGATGTCCACATGGCTCAACATGTGACGGATATATGAAGAAAAGAGCTACAAAAATAGGAAATTACCTCGTCTTTTGATTTGCATTTTCTAGCCAGTGAGAACCTGTTTTTTCTCCTATAGTCATCAAAGAGCTTGTAGTTTAACGAAGAACATTGACCATTAGCAAAACTCTGTACAGCTATGTAGTCAAGAGACCAAAGAATGCAAGCACAGAAATTTCACCTAAATACCAAGGGAACCATGTTCCACTTAAGAATCAACATCCGCTGTGTTAATCACATATCACATCAGCTGCTGGGGACCTGTGTTTTCAATCAACAGCCTATTCCATTCCCAGGGTAGTTACTGGGTAACTGGACAGCTCCCCAGAACCATTTGTACTGTGCCTCAGAGCACACACAGACCCTGTTATTGGACGAGTTGTCCCACTTTGTTATCTTGCAAGTTACAGTTTTGGCAACTGAAACTGAGAACTCAATTTCCCTTGCACATCCTTGTGGAAATGAGGACTACTGATAAATATAAGTGACTCCATTGCTGCCAGCTACCAAATCGATTTTAGAAAATGGACCTTGGTCTGCTGTATACAAATCATTACTTCCCGGTAGCAAATATTTGTTGAGTAAAGAGGCAATTTCACATGGTCTCAGGGAGCACAAGATTTTGAAATAATGCAATGTACTAAGGGACATTTTGTAGCATCACGAAAACCTTTATATCTATCATTTTCTTCCCTTTATTTATTTCCAAGTATCTCTCAGACTGCCTTACCGAGTCACTGCCTATGACCCTCACTTGGAACTAGAAATGGTTGTAAAAGGCCAAAGTGAGCTTTTGACTTCCCTTCCATTCCCCTCGGTCAGGTTTTTCTAAGTAGCCAAGTATTCCTCACTACCTCTTACCCTGGATGAAGAAATATCCTCCGCAAGCATAATCTTCCGGCTTTATCACAAACACCACGAAGAACTGCTCAGCAGGAAAATCCTTCTTCTGCATAAGACACAACAATCTTATGATATGTTTTTATGTTCTTATGATAAGAAAGATAGAAGGGAGAAAGCCCATGGCAGCAGGATGGGAGCAGAAAGAAAGAGGACAAGGGAGAAAGGTAAAGTTCACCCTTGCTTCCTAACTTCTTAGAAGAGACTTTCCCATATCCACAATCATGTAATTGCCGCATCCAAGAAATTAAGGTAAACAGATGCACTCTTCCAATTTTAATCTATCTTGTGCCCACTTGAGTGCTTGAATCTGTGATAGGCACCATATAAGTAATATGTCAATGGCCTCTGTGTCGTAATGAATACTTATACATTGTTTTAAAAATTAATAAACTTTATTTTAAAGCAGTTTTAAACTCACTCTATTAATTTTTTATTATTTTAAAATCTAATGATAAATGCCTTTGCTAAAAGCCATATAGTCAGCAGTTAAATAAGCAGTTCAGTTTAGGAAGGCAAAGACAAGTCCTGAGGAGCCCTGAGTTAGCCATGGCTTTGGCTTTCTCTAAGTGTGCTTCTTTAGGTCCTGATTTCCTTATTTATGAACGAAGCTGGACTAGCAAGATGATCTTTCAGGTCTATTGTATTTCTACAGCTCTTGTTTTCTTTTAACAACCCCAGATTTCTGGTATCATCACTGAGAAATGGCCCAAGACTGAATCATGGTTCCAGATGAGAAGTAACAATTTATTGCCAAATATATTCAAAGTCATTATGGACCAATATGCTTTGTAGTTCATTAATTTAGTTTCCTGGCTGATGTAAATATGAGTTCTTTTAAAAAAATATTTTATTTACTTATTTTTAGAGAGAGGGAAAAGGAGAGAGAAAGAGAGGAAGAGAAACATCAATGTGTGAGAGATACATTGATTGGTTGCCTCTCATGCACCCCCAGCAGGGGACCTGGCCCAATACCCAGGCACGTGCCCTGTCTGGGAATTGAACCGGTGACCTTTTGGTTCACAGGCCTGCACTTAATCCACTGAGCCACACCAGCCAAGGTGTGAGTTCTTTATTATGATTATTTTTCTGTCCTTTATTATTTGGGACCATACAATATGGGGTTGCTAAGGAAGAAATTAATATCTGAGACAAAGGAAAATTAAAGCTGGACTGATAGAAGTTTTTAGGTCTGATGCCAAAATTATAATTAATCTCTCTTCATTCTTTGCTATTATTCAACAAATAGCATCCAATCACAGATCCCTCAAGTAAAACCACCCCAAAGCCAGGAACAGAATCTCTTAGAAAATACCTGGCATGTGTGGATATTTTTGCTGGACATTTACCATTGAAACAGTAAATGCATTACAAATACCAAAAGGGCAAATTACTGCACAGATATGGTCCACATCCCTTTGAAAGTGTCCATTCTGCCCAGATTTGAAGTCCTTCTTTGCCTACCATCACTCTTACAAATGGTTATGTGATTGTGCTTAACTGCTTTCATGGATGACATGAGTTTTACCCTAAATCGGCATCCCCCATGGAGAAGATTAAGACATTCTGCCTTTACCTTTCTAAGCGATCTGTCAGATATATGACCCACTGCATGATGGGTTCCCAAGATTCCACCATGGCCCACGCTTTGATTTCAAGCACAGCAATCTCTCTTTTAAAGCCATTGAAAAGGGAAGAGATCCAAGGTACACAGTGAATGGCAATCCCTCTTGGATGCTGCTCCAGGAAGTAAACTGACACACTGTCATTGACATCAGTGACCACACAAAAGATGTCTCACCTGTAGTGTGATGGCAGCTTTCTTGGTCATGGACTGATAGACACCATTAAATTCCACGTTGTGGTCAAGATCATACACTGGGCACTGCAACACACAGGAGGGATGGAAAGGACAGCATTACTAATGTCATATCATGTCATGCTGCACATACCACACATACGGAGCAGGGGGCTCCCTGCTGAGCCATAAACCGTGAAATGTTTTCCCCCAGAACAGTCATGAACCTGTCTCCTAAAATTTGGTGGCTTGTCCTCTAAAGTCAAGGTCACTTTACGTCAAAGAGAACTGAAGTTATCTTAAAGTTTGTAATACCTTTCCATTTTTTATGAACATCCTGAGACAGAAAAGGCCTAATGTTACGATAAATGTTTTTAAGTGAAATTTATTGAGGTAACATGGGTTAATAATGTATAAATTTCAGGTGCATAACATAATTCGGTATCGGTGTATGCTATTGCACACTCATAACCAAAAGTCTAGATCTTCCCGTTAGTGTATACTTGACCCCCTTTCCTCAATTCACCCTTCTCCTCGACCCTCTTCCCATTCTGCTGTCTACATCTGTGAATTTGTTTTTGTTTTGTTAGCTTGTTATTTTTTGTTTTCTCTTCCATGTATGAGTGAAATCATACAGTTTTTTTTATTTAAAAAACTTAGGCCCTCACCAGTGTAGCTCAGTGGGTTGGGCATTGTCCCACAAAGCAAAAGGTCGTCAGTTTGATTCCTGGTCAGGGCACACGCCTGGGTTGCGGGTTCAGTCCCCAGTTGGGTGTGTACAGTTGGGCACAATGAGAGGCAACTGATTGATATTTCTCTCTCACATCGCTGTTTCTCTCCCTGGCTTTCTCCCTCCCTTTCCATGTCTCTAAAAAAATAAATAAATAAAATCTTTAAAAAAAAGAAAAAGAAACTTAGAACAAGTGGTAGGTTTCCATCTTTCCTCCTGTATTCCTCAACTTCATCATCCTGCACTTCGTCATGATGGTACCTCCCCGCCTGCCTCCTTTCCTCCCTTTCTTTGATTTGGTGAGGAGTCAGGTATTCGCTGTCGCCCCAGACCCGTGTCTCCAAACACTGACTGCCCGAGATACTGTTCTTATAACTTAACAGTTTTGCAGGAGATACACAGACATGTCCTCCACCCTCCCCTTTCATTTATCCTGGGACAACGTGATGCTCCCTTTTGGAAGGTGGACAACGTACCGAGACTCACCATGACATTCTGCACTGAGACAACAGAACATGGATAAGCCGTTTTAGACACAACTTTAATGATAACTGAGTCCACATCTTCGGGAAATTTGTATAGAAAGTACTGAGAATAAGAAAAAGAAAGACATGATCCATTAATATTCAGAAACGTTTACAATCACAAACTCAAACTGTTCTCACATGAGTGGGATCGCTCTCTCTAATGTCAGGCACAAAATTCAGGTGCTAATCTCAGCAAACCTCCCTTAGTTCAGCCAGCCCTTCATCTCACCCTGCTCTCCGCAGGGCTCTGCGCCAGACAAACCAGGAACGTACCAGGGAGTGAAACAAAGCAGCCACTTCTCACAATATTGCCATTTGATTTTCTACGGTTTTCCTTTCTCAACTATACTTTCCTCTACTTCACTGCAGTTTCTGCTTAAGAAGATCCCTCTAACCTTTGAGTTGGGGACAGGAGGGATGCAATATGAGACCATTTACTTCTCTGCGGTCATTTTGAAATATGAAGCTCCACCTCGAAAAGCAGGTAAGCCTGTTCTTCAAGAATCTTAACTTCTTTTCTATGGGCAAGAATTAGCACTAGACACCCCCCGCCACCGAGTTTTTCTAAATAATTTATTTTTTGCCTGGAATACAGTGAGATGACATTTAAATTCAAAGACCAAACTTTATATCCGGCCTCCTGAAATAGATGGAATAGATTATCACAATTTTGGGCAGGCTGAGGTACCTCTAAAGTACTTCTCAAATATCATCAGAATCAGGAAACATAATAGAAAGAGGTTATACTATTTATCTACTTAGATTATAAATGCCCTGAAAAAAATGAGCTCTCCATTTTAAAAATGTCGCTAATAATGACAAAGGGGGCTTCTGCAGTATAGTTATAAATACAGAAACTGGTTGAGAAACTTGACATAAACTACATGATCCAAAATTTGAGGGAACCGCCCTGGTTGGGGAGGCTCAGTGGATTTGAGTGCCGGCCTGAGAACTGAAACGTCACCGGTTCGACTGATGTATCACTCGCACATTGACGTTGCTCTCCCTTTCTCCTTCCCTTCCTCTCTCTCCAAAAGTAAATAAATAACATCTTCTAAAAAAATTAAAAAAATAAAAACATAAAAATTTGAGGGTGCCAACCAAAACAAGTACCATATTTTAGGACTCTTCTAAACCTATCACTTTAAAAGACAGGAAAAACATGTCAAAACTTCATTTGGCATTCCAGCATCCCCTTTACTAATCTTATTTGGAGAATCAGAGCAATGAAGACAGGATGTTTCTCAATAATCCAAAGCCTTCAGATGGGGGACGGGTGGGGAATCTCAGGATTAGGAACTGTCACTTAACGCTGCTGTTGGGAAGTCTGTGCATGTCTTGTAACAGATGGCAATGCTCCCAAGAATGCACTTGGTTTGTGATTTCATTTTCGAGCTTGATTCGAATGGACTTAACACAAGGCCCTTCCAAAGGCGAACACTCTGGAGTTACCAAGAGGTGCTCTGGCTTCTCAGTGAAACCCACCTTTCTAACTCAAGAGCAATACTATGATTACTCTTAGCAAAAATGAGCAACAGGTACAGCTACCTGTATATTACAGGGGTTGGTTTTGTGCAAGCCGTAGGCACCTACTGCAGACTTAGATAAGGCAAAATATTATCAGTCTCCTTTATCTCTAGATTGCCATAAACCCCACATAAATGTTTTTGAACCTTGCCTTCACAATCTAACTTTTTATCAGAAATAAGCGAATAAGAAGTACCCAAAGCAACGGCCGGAATTTAGGCCAAAAGTCATCATCTCGGGTCCTGCCTGCCTGCCTGCCCGGTTTCTCTGACCTGCTTCTATCCTCAAGAATAGAGGCAGAAAGTGACGGTGAAGGTTGTCTGGGGAGTGTGCAATAGTTTGGGTGGGCTTACAGGAACGGAAAATCTTTTCTGCAGTTGGGGAGGATGTAAAATTCGGGCCAATACGGGAACAATTGATAGTAAGGTAAGACTTTCACAGATACTGAAGAGTGTCTATTTTGTTTTATCAGTTTGTTCTACATATATTTCACTCTTGTTTGGTATTTATATGCAAACTGCTTAGGCTTTAATATTTATGTACCATTTTATAAGAGAAGGAACCCATAATATATAATCATCACTGACTTCCAATTTACAGAATGGAAGTGCGTTACAGCATTCAGTATACCCTATTTACTGTAGCTCTGCACAGAACTATTAGGCCACACGCATTCTGTACTTGGGGTGCGAGTTTTCCCCTCCCTTTCTAGATGTCTCCCATTGCACCTAGCAACCAGTGCTTTCAAATATTTTATGAATTAACTAGCCAATGAATGTTGAGGGCAATGGTTTGCAAGCCTGTAGCCCTCTTCTATCACTGGGTGGCAGTAAATAGACACTGTGGACGCCTTCACTGCCGAGAACTTTAACTCCACGCGTGGGAGTCGGCTCACACAGGTTAGGGGAACTGACTGTACACATCTCCCCCCATTTCCATGTTCACTGACCATGTTAGTGGCTTGAAATTGATCATGGTGAGGATATTTATGCCACAGAAATGGGAAAATGCTACAAATCAGGGTTTTCTCTCTGAAAACTAGTTGCTGAATATTTATCATGACACAAGTGGCTGTAATAAATTCACAATAGGGTCCATATAATGTTCATCCCAGTTTTAGTATATTCAAAACAAAAATTAATTGGCCATTTATGGCCAAAACTGTATTAGATCCTGCAGAAGATTTACAATAAATATCAGGACAATAAGTAAATCTGTTTTAAACTATGGCACAAACTGTACTCTTTCAGAAGCCATGAAAGAATAAAAAGGTAACTAGAGATGTCACAGAAAAGCAGCCTGAATAACTAAGGTTTTCATGTATTTATTCTGAGTACAATTATGGTTTAATGTAGAGCACAACACAAATTCTAATTCTTATTATTTTAATAAGAATTAATAATAAGACTTATTAATTAATAAATAATAATAATTATTATTCTTATAATTTTTTCAGCATTCTTATTCTCTCTTTACACAGGTGAAACAAATTTATTTTATCCATAACACTGTAGAAATTAAAATTTGTTTAATTTTATTGTATCTCCAGGTCCATGAATCATTTGCATGCCTGTTTGGTGTTGGCCTTCCACTTTCAGAGCCCCATCTTCCACTACCCCTGTCCTGATCATCAAAGGTCCATGAGGGCAGAAGGTGCATCTTTCTCTTCCCCAGCCTGCTATCCCCAGCCCTAGTACAGCCTAACACTGCTTGGTGCATAGTAGGCACATGGTTGGCTGACTGAAATTTGAGCTAAGGAACATCTACAAACAAATATCATGCTTTCCATTTCACACCAATTTAGGTGGTAAAGATTAAATGTTGTGTCCAAAATCCTAGTAACATGAATAATATTCCAAAAATACAAATAGATCTTCAGTTGTGAAACATGAACAGCAGCACCTCATGTTGACTCTACTTGTTCCCGTAGTTTCTTTGGGTAAAACTCATAGTAGAGTCATTGCCTTGACACTTTTCACTTACCTGAGGTTGAGAGGGGCTGGCAGTGAAGTGAAAGGCAACGTTTGTCCTGAGAAGTTTAAGTGGGAGAGGGGAAGTGAGAAAAAAGCAGAACGAGTTAGCAAGCAAATATTATTTAAAAGAAAACCATCTTAAACTAGGTGCAAGGAAAGCCGAATGCTTTGTGAAGGGAGGGCTGTTCTCATCAAACTTCCAAAACGATCTGCATGGAAATTTGGTGTTTTCAACTCTGGAATGACCACATTGGGGAGGGAGTCAATTTTATGTGTTTACATACCCGTGAAGTCGTACCTATACAAGCAAGTACCTTGTTTACTTTTGTAGACACATTTGCCTTTGGATTCTCTTAAGATTTTATAATCAAGCACAGGATTTAGGTGTCAGAAGTGGGCTGAGAGAGAGAGGAAAAGATTTGAAGTCCTTTTGGACAATAAAACTAACATGTCTAGATAATTTTGATGTATCCATGGCAAAAGATAATTTTTAGAAAATGTAATGAATAGATAATCACCATGGTAAGGTCCCTAGGGATAGGAGTATGCTCTTCCTGCCCCCAAGCACCTCTCCCCGAGGTCTGCCATACCAACTGAAATTCTCCAAGATTTTGTTCTCTATGGCTCAGGCATTGCTGACAGGATCTCCTTTTCTACGGATTGTAAGATCTTAAGAGAATCCAAAGGCGAAAATGTCTACAAAAGTAAATAGCAAATAACACCAAAAGAATATAATGGAGTTTTCTCTCCAGTTAGTAATTTCCTGTGAATTATTCTATTAGACACTTTCATTCTCCCGTGAAAGGCAGCAGTGATCCAGCACTGAGGACGGGAGTGGCTGAGGAGCTCTTGGGGAGCATGCAGCTGTGTGTGAAACAGGCCAAGAGGCTGGAAAACGCAGACAAGTTTGGTCCTCACTGCACTTTTGTAAGGGCTGCTTTGGCCTTTTATTCTTTCTAGGTTTTGCCTCGTTGTTAACCATGAAGGTCATTCATATAAAACCCGATGCACACTCTCAATGTGTGTGCCTGGGGAATGGTGCCCCCCCCGCCACCCCTCCAATGTGGCTCGTTTTTCTGGGAATCTGAACCTGAACTTCTGGGAATTTTCACCTGAAAATTCTTCTGGGGTCCCTTCTCATAGCCTGGTGCTCTCTAAAGAGTCTTTCTCTCCATTTCTAATTTTCCTTTAATAAAAGTTAAATAGTTTTAAACAATTTCATTAACTAGAAAGGGCATGTCAAAAAATTTAAGTAAGAAGTTTATAATTGGAGGTGTTGTTTAAAAGTCATAAAATTTGAGTACTATTTCTAAAGGTAATGATCAATAGTTCAGGCTGAGGGCAGCCTGGGCTCAGAATTTAGCAATGGGTGCAATTTTTGTATATCCACTCTCGGCAGAAATCCTCATCAGCGTTGAGGATTGGTTCTGCTGAAGACGGCTGAAAACTTGTGGCCTTAAGTCACCTAAAGAGCCAAAGCCAGTGTCACACCCACTTCTGCGTGTGCTCCTGAGATGCCATGGCCACAGTGAGAACCCACAGTGTTACGTGTGGCTCGGTAGTGGCCTCTTTGCGTGGGGAGTGTCATCTGCTGTTACCAGGGCAACAATTCTGTTCAGTGCCAGGTCAGGGGAACAGAACAGACACTGATTTTCTTGGCTAGCAACAGACAGCATGAGGTTTCCAGAAGCAACCAGTTTTCTTTGGCCAGAAATTTGGCTTTTCAGTCTCTCCTATCACTTGAATTCTAGTTGTAACAGAATGTAGGGACATCGATCTGAACTTTCCGAGTCTTTTTCTTGTTTATTTTGTCTTTACTAGTATAAAACATACAAACATTTAAGACATTGCTTTTCTTTAAGATGGTCGCACTTGAGTCCTCTCTTTCTCACGGAGTCAGCAGTGTGTGCAAAATAAATACCATGTCTATTCACATGAAAAGTCCTGCTTCCTTTCCCAGAGGCTCTGACCAAAGTGTGAAGAAAGTTTACTTTACCACGGGTCATTAACCAACAGAACAAAGCCAACTGAGACTCACCTTTCATTTTACAAAAAGAGGTATAGAAACTTCATTTTACTTGTCTCAAACACAGAAAACAAATGTTTATTCAATAAATATAGGAAAACCTGAAAACTGACTTACTCCCCTTGTTTTGGGTAGTTTGAGGAAGAGGGAAAGAGAAAAAGAACAGATGGAGTCAAGAGATTGGGTGAGCAGATGAGACAGAAGACAAAGAGGCTCGAGGGAAAGAGAGAGAGAAGCATACACAGGAGAGAAGGAAAAGGGAAGGGGGTGGGGAGAAAGGTGAGTGGAAAGAGAGGCAAGAACAAAAGCTAAGTAGATGCTGAGGTGAGTACCAGAGAGGACTGTGAGCTTCACGGCATATTACCCACTTTATGACAGCAAGTGCCTGTCCCAGAGCAGAGAAGGCGTTCTAAACCCCCATTTGTTGTTTAAGGAAATTATACCCTATTATTCACTTGGACTGCAGACTTTAGAATATCACTTCCTGTTACCTACTGACTGCCATCTGTCATGAGCTCCCTTCGTGTACCCAACCCTTCCCCCAGTGCTCTGGGCCTCTGTCACCTGGCATCACTGTAGTCCAAGTACAGACTTTGCCCACATACGCTAAGTCCTATCCTGTCTTCCCTTCTCTGGGACTTTGCTTATTACAAAATCCAGCTCTCCTACGAATTTTGTCTGCCCTTGTACCCCTTGGTTTATAAATAAACTACTCTAGTCTTGACCATTTTCAAAATAAATAACAAACAAACATGCCCCAACAAATTTTCTCCCGTTTCCCTGTATGTCTCTACTTTGATGTTGTTCTACACCCTCCTTCTCCTTCACAAACCAGCTTCTCACAAGAGTGTTCTGCCCCCGTCTCTCAGTCATCCTTCCCTCTTCCCACTGCTGTCAGGATCCTTTTCTGCTTCAAAACCTATCAGGAGCCTTTTCTCACCACTCCCCTGAAGTTGCCTTTGCTAAGGGTGACAGTCACCTCCTAGTTGCTAAATCCAGTGACTTAACCTGTGACATTTGATACTGGCAGCCACTCTCTGTCTTGAAACTCTTTCCTGCCTTGGCCTCTGTGACACCTGCTTTCCCGGGTTTTCCACACAAATGGCTGTGCCTGTTCACCTGCTTTTGATAGTTCCTGTTTCTCAGATAATCCCTTAAATAAGAATGTTATCCACGGCCTTGTTTTTTATCTCATTTTCCTTAGCCAGGTACATTTTCATATATATATATATTTAATTGATATAAAAACATTCTGGGGGGAGGGGCAAAGGGGGAAAAATTGGGACAACTGTAATAGCATAAATTAATCAAATATAATAAAAAAATCACCTATCTATTCAGTTGCTACAAAACCACAAAAATGCTAGTAAATCTCAAGTCTCCATGTCCAGCCATGTCCAGGCCTATCTCCTGAGCTCCAGTCACAAAAGACTAATTACCTGCTGGGCTACTGCCTTGACGGTCCCTCAGCACCTCATCTCCATGTGATTAAGATGGAATGTTCGATCATTTCCCTGGTCCTAAGCCACATGTCTCTCTGTCAGTAAACCTCACCAGACTTTGGGCATCATCGTTAAGAGTCATCTTGGTCTCCTCCCTTCTCATTACTTCCCATTTGATTCATCACCAAATCTTACTGCTTCTATTGGTGTACAAGTAACCTGGATGCACCTGCTCCCGCCTGAAGCCCCGTCTTTGCCTGGATCACAGGCAAGGCTCGTGGGCTACAGTCCAGAGCCAGGGAGGAAGAGACACATATCTCAGTAGCCATCTCTTCTTAGGTTTATCTTATTCTCATAAAAGCCCTAGTAACTGGGAATCTTTTGAAATGCTTTGAATGTCTGACTCCTGAGGTCAAGTCACATTGCAAGAGGTGGAAACAGAGAATAGTGTAAGGGAATGAACTGGCAGTTTCCCCGGTGTGCATATCCCTCGGTAACACTTGCACAGAGCTGTGACCTTATGACTTCAGTTTCACAGAATTCAGTCTCCAAAGGGCCTAATTAACCTCACGAACAACCAGCCCTGGAATTTACCTCCGTTGCCACTAAGTGACAGTGACAGGTCAAAGACACAGAAACCAATTAGTAAAGGCAAGGTGGAAAGCTGGAACTGCACCCTGTTCAAGCACTGTGCTGCCACCTCCTTCAAGTTGTATAACCATGAATTCTTATATTGTTTGTATAATAATACATTTAATTGTTAAAGCAGTTAAACACACTAGGCACAATAGTTAGAAATTGTTTAAAGGTAGTGGTTCTCACTTTCGGCTGCACATTAGAATCACCTAGGAAACTTGAAGAAAATATATACTAATGGTCAAACTTCCCTCCTACCGACTCTGATTTAGTTGATCTGGGTGGATCTTATCCACCAGAAAACCTTTCCCTGCTCTTTATTTTTTTTTTTTGGGGGGGGGTGGTGCAGTGGGAAGGTGGTTCTTTGCTCTTGAATTATCATGTCACCTTTTTCTATGTCAAATTAATGGAGGACTTGGAAAAAGTGCTATGACTAATTCTCCATCCTTCTGACCATTCATGCATCCATCTGCCCATCTGTCTCTATTGGTGTACACTGTCAAGGGGTGTAGAGAAGACCAAGATAAATACTCGATTCCTATTAGCACCTCTGTTGGCTACAGACATTTTTTATAAATTGCCTTCAGAAATTTAAGGGGCATTTTATAATAGAACAGAATATTCTGGTCAGAAAATAAGCTGCAAAAAGTAATATATACTATGTTTAAATATTCAGATTTTTAAAAATTTACTCAAGTATAACACACGCAGAAAAATTCACAAGTCATAAGCATAGATCGGAATGAATTCTCACCAGGCAAACATAACCATGTCCTCCCTCTTTCCTTCCTAAAGCTACCACTCTCCTGACTTCTAAATTACAGAATAGTTCTGCCTGTTCGTACATTTTATATAACAGGAATCAAACAGTATGGATTCCTTTGTCTGGCTTCTTTAGCTCAACACTGTGAAATTTTTCCATGTTGTAAGGCATAGCAATAGCTTATTCATTTTTGTGGTTGTGTATTCAATTCAATGAATACCACAGTCATATATCTAGGACCTGGGTGTATTACTAGAAGTGGCGTTGCATTGCCAGCTCGTCCAAATGATAGAATTTGGCAGTTGTAGTGAAATCTTGTTATTATTTTAATTTGTAATGCTGACTGCTAGTGACGTTGTTGTATTTTTGGACCATTTGGGTAGCTTCTTTTGTAAAGTATCTGTTCAAGTCTTTTGCCTATTTTTTTTTTTACAATGGGCTTGCATGTCGTTTTTATTTAAAAAAACGACATGAAAAAATACTAGTAATTTCAAATAGTTGACTGTGGTTTGGTTCATTTTGTCCATTGTAGATTTGTTTTCTATTTTGTTTTTGTGCTCTTATTACTTCCTTTTATTTTCTTTGAGTTTTAGTTTTAGTTCTTTTTCCAACTTTGTGAAATGGATACTTAACACACTGACTTCCAGCCACTCCTCTCTCCTCATATATGCATGTGAAGCTATTCCATTTCCTCAGGTAGGGCTTTAGATTCAGCCCAAAGTTTTGGTGTCATATTTTCATTACCATTTGTTGAGATTATTTTCTAATTTTTATTGTGATTTCTTCTTTGACTCATAAATTATTTAGATGTAGACTACTTAATTTCCAAACATTTGTGAATTCCTGTGTCATTTTGTGATTGATTTCTAGCTCAATTCCATATAAAGGATTTCAGTCCTTTGAAATTTATCAAGATATGCATTAGAGCTTGGTAATTTTGGTAAATGTTGCACGTGTACTGGAAAAGGTTAGTCATTCTACCATTCTGGGGTACAGTTTTCTAAATACATTAATTAATTCAAATTTGTTAATCATGTGTTTGCTCTTTCATATCAGGAGTTGGCAAACTTTTTCTTTCAAAGGGCTAGAGAGTAAATATTTAGGCTTGCAGGCCACAATGTCTCTGTCTCAATTACTCAGCTTTGCAATTAGAGCATGAAAGCAGCCACAGACAACAAGTAATGAACTTGTTGGGTAGGGCTGTGTTCTAGTAAAACTTTATTTACAAAGACCAGTGGCCAGCCTATGAGCCATAACTTGCCAATGCCCATTTCATCTAATTGGGTGTGTGTGTGTGTGTGTGTGTGTGTGTGTGTAAATA
>VMDR010025745.1:0-14356 GCA_007922815.1 Macrotus californicus
ACAGCACCAAGATCAAAGGACATTGGAAGAATAGCTTCCAGTTGAACCCTTGCTTCCTCACTCTTGGCTGGCTTAGTCTTGTTTTCCTCATTTGAACAATGAGGATGATGAAAAATACCCTGGGGGGTTATTATAAGAAATAGAGGTGAAAAATACCTGACTCAAAATAAATGCTCATTAAATTGTAGACATTAAAATGTCAATATCAATCTTTGGAGAGACACTTAATAAATACATTCAAGGCACTATGTTGTGAGGAATCAAAAATTAACCCCATATAGTTCCTACCATAAGAAAGTTGAGGGCAAGTAGTTCAGTAGAGGAGATGAAACACTTTTATAAATTGTGATAATGTAAGGTACCAATAAGAGGTACACAGCAGGGGGTGACAGAAGAAGATATTAATATTTATTGGACCATCTTAGTGAGGACTCCTTGGATAAAGTGAGAGTTGAGCTATTTTTTTAATAGGTGAGAAAGCTTTGGGCACAAGAACTTAAGTGTAGGGAGTCACAGATGTGCTGGGATAAAATGAGCAGAGACACCAAGATGATGCATGTTGGTGCCCTGATGTGGAAATACTAATCTGTTGTCTGGAACAACAGAGTAGCATGGTGGCTGTAGAGACTTCTGCAGGACCATTCCTCAGGTGCAGCCAACAGGTTGCAGAGTTGTTTCTCACTGACTAGGTCAGAGAAGTCCTGTGTTTGCATATTCTCTGGGCTGGAATGGGGCAAGTGGAGGGGACAGCTGGCAAGCATGCAAACTAGAGAGAAGAAACTAAATTTCTTATCCGATCAAGGTTCACTGACTTGTGGAGAAGGAATTCTAGTTGGAAAGCCAGAGGTCCTCATATAAAAGCAGGAGGACAATGTGTGGAATCAAAAGATGTCTATAATGCAAGTTAAAAATTGGGAGTGGTGGAGGCATTGACTCAAAAGAATCATTTGCTATCAATTAGCTCAACCTAAACCTGCAAGACTTTCCTGTGAACAGAATGAATGCTCATCTGGAGAGTTCTCTCTCTACAACAAAGGCTGTGATCAAACCAGAAAGGCAGTGTTATATGGGAAGAAGGGGCTGGCTGTGGAGACATTCAGCCTGGGCTCCAAAGTCCAGGTCTTCTCCTGACTAGCCATAAGAACTCAAATCACTTTCTCTCAGCTCCTGTCTGCATGTGTATAAAATAAAGGTAATATTCACACTCTTTCATGATATCATAATTAAGCATTCAATGAGCAGATGTTTGGATGAGATACAGATGTTGTAATGCTGGTGTAGTATTGTCTGCAGCATGGTATAAACTCCTTGTCCATTCTCATTGGTGTGTAATCTTAGTGTCTCTGGTATAAGGTCCTGATGTATATCTGTCCCCTCTTTCCAGATCCCTTCAGTCCATATCCCTATCTCTGCACCCTCCCAATATATCCTTTCAAATTTCAGATAACTGTAATTAAGGGTAGGCATGCCCAGGGAAAAGCAGCATGGTGGAGGGGAAAAGACAACAGATTTAAAGTCAGACTTCATGAATTCTTATGCTGGCTCTACTAATGATTGAATGAGTGACCTTGGACACATTATTTTGTTGAGCCTCAACTTCTTTATCTGAAACAAGGGGCAAAGAAATGAGACAATGCACATGAAAGTATTTGATAGAATTCAGGTACTTTGTTGTATGCATAATTACTGATAGGGAAGGAAAGAAGAAAACCAAGCAATTCTTGGTCACTAGAGACAGAACAGTGGCTTTCTTGGGTTGGCAAAAGGTGATAGAGGTGGGACATAAGGATTCACTATACCTCAGGAGCAGATGGGGACAGTCCTGATGAAAAAAGCCATGGATACTCTACCTATAAAAAACTTTCAGATTTATGCACAACTTTTACCTCTATTTTCAAATGGTTCACAGGACCCTGTTTATAGTTTGTGGATCTCAGTTTAAGAAATGACAATCTTGGACTAGAAAGAGTACCAAAGTTCTCATGCTTAGAAACACAACACAGCACTTCAGCACTGCATTTGAACAGGGGGCCATTTTTAACAGTGAAATTACCAACAGAAAGCACAATGTGGAAAAATGTGGCACTAATAGGTCATAAAAAGGACACTTGTTTACAGTATAAGAACCAGAAACAAGAAAGGAGAGTTCACCTTGTTCAAACTCAACTGGGGGCACATGCAATGGACATCTCAAATTTTCAACACCTTGTGCATATTTGTGAATAACCGTGACAGCACCCTACATACCGGTTTGGGGGCTTGCAATTAAATTTTAACAAGTAGGTGAATTTGCAGGCATAGGATCCACAAACAACGAGGGCTGACTGGAGGACCGTGGTCGGCTTGCTGGGAAATGGATGAGCATTCTGAGAAGACTGATATATACCCACAGGTTCCCTAACTCCTGCTCAGTGCTCTTTAGTGGTTTAAATTCTGTCCTTATTCTGAACTTCGTCCCCAACATGCTGTGGTATGAGACGTTCCTCTAAATTTACTCACATGCTGCTGAGTGGGTCAAAGGAAAGAGTGAGAAGAGCCAGGCACAGAAGCAGAGCGAGTTTTCCATCCAGGCGCTTTGTTCAGGCAGACAGCCCGCCTGTGTTTCCTGCAGACCTTTACATTTTGGAACCCAGTCCTGGCCACCGTGCAGGGATAACCGGTGACTCCTTTCCAGTGTAATTTATCCCTCTTCCCGCCTCACCTCCACCTCCCCAACTCCCCTCCGGCATGAATACAATCCAAAACTATTAACAAAGTTTCTTTTCTGACTTGTGACTTGTCCCAAAGAGCATAATGCCTCTAACTGGGTGATTTTAATGAAAGAGCAGTTTTATGTTGTCTTTAAACCAGAATTTTGTTCCTCTGTGGGCAACAAGATTCCAAATTTTTAATGAAAATTGTTAGAAACAGGAATTTTTATAAAAAGCTGTTTGAGAAAGGCAGTTAGCCATGGAAAATAGGACTCAGCAATGCAGCTTGGCCATGCTAAGAAGTCTTGGGGCGGAGTGACTGTATCTAAGGCCTGGACTAGGGAAGGGAAGTTCAGTGGCTAGGCCTAGCTCTACTATGTACTCCCTTTGTGACCTTGGGCAAGTTCTCTCCCTCTCTGTGCTTCCAGTCCTTAACCGGAAAATGGGATGTTGGATACTCTATAGGGCAACTCAGTCTTAGCATCCTGGAACACTGGAAAGGTAAAATAAAACCTAACAATACTCTATCTGTGTCCATTCATTTATCAGAAAAGTATTTTGAAGTATGTTTTGATACCTAGTTTGTTTCTTAGAAAATCTTGCTGAGACTAAAAATTTGAGATTTTTAGAGTTTTTAGAATTTTTAGAGACTTTGAGTCACCATCAGTGTGCATTAAATATCTATACTGGTATAGCTATAGTATTCTGTGCAAAAAAAAAAGTCTTCATTTCTTAGCGCTGACGATCTAGCTGTCACCTACCAGTTCAAACTTACTTCTCACCCTGCCCCTAACCTTGGTCATGATGGACCCTATGTCGAACCTGCAGAATTTCTTTAGTTGCCTCTGCACATCAGACCTGCTCACCCTGGTCTCTCTTTGTAAAACCCATTCCCTCATTAGTTTTTCTAGGAGATGCTTGTTGGTTCAGTTTTTAAGAATCTGCTCCAATTTCATCTCTTCCGTGAAGTCTTTCAAGAACTTTGCCAGGCCCACCTGATGTCCCCTACCCTGTACCAGGGGAGAGTTCTAGCAATGGTCTGGTAACTCCGATAACTTCTTTATTTATACACCCATCTTCCTCATGAAACTGTGAACTTCTTATACACACATGTGACTTCTTTCCTAACACCCAGAAAAGTATTTGACACACGGGAGTTACTTAGGAATGTTTGATGAATAAATAATAAATGAATGAGTCCAAAATAAAGACCATCATTATGTGTGAAAAACTGAAGTGTGATTACTTCATTGCTTATGCAAATTAAGCTGTCATCCTCAACTCAGCACTAGCCATGGGTACCATGAAGAATGTGGGTCTGGTATTGCAAGATATTCCCATTTTTCAAGAAAACAATCTGATTTTTAAAGAAAAATTCACAATTTTTAACATTGGCAAAACATTTAAAATTACTTAAAATCTGGTCTGGCAAATATCACAGAGGCTTCCAGGTATGCAATCCTTTCATAAGATAAAATACACATTCCTTTGCATAAAACCTATGCCCTTCCAAACTGGTATCTGCCTGCCTATATTCTCAACTCTATTATTACCTACTCTTGCTAGTCACTGTCAGTTTCAATTGTTCTTTGAGAACAACTAATGTTCTGTAAGAACATTGTATCTACTTTTCCTTTATGGGCTTTCCTTTCACTCTTTAATAGGAGAAATTCTCTCATATTTCAGCATCAGGCTCACATGTCTTGTCTGTTTCCCATGAACACTCCATAGAGACAGAGACTCTGCTCTGGGATCTGATGAAATTCTGGGTGGACTTCTATTATTATTCTTGTTATTCTGTATTATAGCTACTTGTCTATAAGCTATTCTAAAGCATTCTTTTACTTATTTTCTTTAATGTATTGGCTTCCTCCAATGTGCCAGATACTGTGTTACTGTCAAGGACTCAGATGTGAAATGAACATTGTTTCAGTCCCCACAGAACTCACAATCGAGTAAGAAAGGTACTGTGTTATATTTCTGTCTGAATCAACAACACCTTGCACCAAGAGGTAGCTCAATAAATTTCATTAAATGAGCCAAGTATACAATGCTAGTTTTCTGAGTGTTTATGATGAACAATGCATTCTGGGGGAAGCAAAATATGTACTATGTTGTCTTGCACACAGTAAGTTCTATATAAGTATTTGGAAACATAAATAAGGCATGAGGCTCCCTGGATTTTTTATGATCTGCTTAAATATCTATACGATTATAAATAGAGTATTATATGCATGTGTGTGTGTGTGTGTGTGTGTGTATAAAATAAAAAATAAGGGTTGTATTTGAAGTCCTACATAGAAAGTAGATTATAAATGTTATAAAAGTCTAACATAATGAAAGGTAATCACAGGATGGGGTAGGTGAGAAAGGCTTCGGTAAGGAAGGAGGCTCTCAGTTATGGATTAAAGGGCTTCCTATGGGCCATGCATGAGGCACAATGACCCTGTGACCTTCCAAGAGCCGGGATGTAAGCTCACGAAGACAGGGAACTTTTCCTCTGACTCTTCACTGTTCCCCACACTGAGCACTTTATCTTGCACACAGTAGACGATCACAGAGGTTTATTAATGAAAGAAGGAACGACCCTACAAAGTAGGTCATCGTTTTACGAGTAGGGAAACCAAAGCTCAGAGATGGACAGTGGCTTGCCCAATGCCCAGGCTAGTGGCCCCTGGCCCATACCATCAGTAACCCCCAAGAACTTGTCAAGAAGAAAAATTCCTCAGACATACAGAATCAGAAATCCAGGTGGCTCCAATTAATGCAAAGTTTGAGACTGGCCTGTCCAGGGTAGTAAGTGGCGGGGCAAGGTCTGTCAGGCTTAAGATTCTAAATGGTGGGCTATCTACAACTGAAGAATTATTTAGGATTAAATTTTCTAAAGTTTATTTCATAAAACATTTTCTGCCTAATGTTAATAAATATCACTTGACAAAATTCAAATTTCCACATTCAAATATGTTTGAGAAACACTGGTTAATCAAGGTGAAAGAGGTTTTTCACTATAGAGTTGCTGAGACTTTAACTTTCATTATATTACGCATCCCTAAAAAGAAAGTACACTTTCCCAGTCTAATACGAGGCAGTGTGGCCTAGTGGGCTTCAGTGTTTGACCTCTTACATTCAAATTCTTTATTGTTGACTGTTTCGTAAGCTTGGACAAGTCTGCTAACAGCTCTGTCTGTCGGTTTCCTAATCTGTAAGTGGATAATTATAATTTCTACTTTATGGAGTTTTTGTGGATATTAAATAAGATAGTACAAGTGAAAGAGTTATCATAATGTCTAATATATTGTTAGCTTGCAATAGATGTTAGACATTGTAGTTGTTCTGAATATTATCAGTATTTTTAAGAAAATACTGAAGATTGGTTCACTCAACACTCATGTCAGCCCTTTCTAGGGAGTCCTCCTACAGTAGCTAGAAATCTAAAAACTACATTTGATAGACATCCTTCAGCTAAGACTCAGTATTTGGCCTTGTTTATGCTAAGCGAACATATTTAAACAAATTTGAGAAGGAAAAAGAGGCAATGAAAGGAGGTAGCCCAGGAGGGTGATTGAATCTTCTGGAAGAAAAAATGGAGAGGTGTTTGGTTCTTTGGTAATTTGAGGTGGAAGCTGGAGTGTCATCTGAGCATCCTGAGTGCTCTTTGGCAGGCAGCAGCGGTGTGGCAGTGGGGGGTTCTGCTGGAGTCTCACTACTTGGAGTGTGGGGCAGAGACCAACACTGGCATCCAGAGAACTTGTTTGAAAAGCAGAAGCTCAAGGCTGCAGACTAGACCCACAGAATCGAAGTCTGTGAGTGTGCATGTGGAATGTGAGAAGCGCTCACCAGAGTCCTGTGGGCCATCCTGAGCCTGCGGCTGGACACCCTCACCGGCTGCATTTTAACATTGAATATTCAGTTACGCAACACCATTTTAACATTGAATATTCAGTTACGCAACACCCTTTCTGTAAAACTCTTTCTGCTCAAGTTAGCTAGTATGGATTCTATTATCTGCAACAAGAAGTTGAAGTCTTTCGGGGGGGGGTTCTCGTGTGACACTTCTAAAAATGCTTTTGTAAGACGACAGGGAGTAAAAGGCCACTTATGTAATATGGAGCCAGATTTTAGGTGGAAATCCACTTTTGTTCTCTTGAATCTGTTGCTTATAAAGGCAAAAGGAGCTTTGCATTAGCAAGTGTAAAAATCCCCCACTGACAGAACTGGATTATGTTTAAAACAATCTGGAAATTTTTAGTGGAGGCACTAATTTGTTTCTATGCATTTTGCATAAACATTTATTTCTCTGTTCAGAAACCTACTTCATATGCGCACATTGTCTTGGTTAGTTAGAGCAAGATGCTGAGGTCATGTGTCAGAAACTGGCCTAAGCCGATTGGGTTAAACACACATCTGGGATTCTTTTTGACAGAAAATAGTAGGTTTAAAAAGTTTGGTACAAGAGACCTTTAGCTGCTCCCTCATAATCTTACTACTGGGTTATTCTCAACATTAATCTCAGACCAAATTCTTCCATATATATAAACATTTCTTAAAAAACAGATATGTCATTATCAAGCTGACACCAAAGCGTTCATATATGCATTTTCTAAAGTCAGTGAAGTTCCAGCTTTTTGCATTTTCAGGTACTGTAAACAGAGCCTTGAATAAAATGTGGCCCCCGAGGTGGACTTAGCAACTTTACAGAGGTAGCCCTCTTTGACCCTTCGAATTCAGCAATGGCTGTCCAGGGCAAGAAATGGCAGCACAGCCCACAGCTCCTGCTGGCTTTTCGCAGCCTAGGCACACAGCAGTGGGGACAGTGCCAATGCAAGAGTGCGGGAGAATCTAAAACATTTTAGCTAACTCTGATCATTCTTATGCATTTCACCATCAGAAGCCCCTTTGTAATATTTGTCTTGCTAATGAGCCAACTACCAGTTTCACTAATTGAAACATTTATAGCATTCACTTTGCTAAATAAAGTCTTGAAATTGATTCTAGCTGTTGCTGTCATAGCTGCTTCTGGATTGCAGCCTTCCAATGTGATGCCGGCTGCTCACCTGTGCAGTGCATATTCTTGATTACAATGTTTGGGGGGGGTCTCCGGGTTGTAGCTGTGACACAAGGAATGCACACGTAGTCCTGGCTGGTGTAGCTCAGTGGATTGAGGGTGGGCCATGAACCAAAGGGTTGCCAGTTTGATTCCCAGTCAGGGCACATGCCTGGGTTATAGGCCAGGTCCCCAGTGGGGCCCACGTGAGAAGCAATAACACACTGATATTTCTTTTCCTCTTTCTCTCTCCCTTCTCCTCTCTCTGGAATAAATAAATAAAATTTAAAAAAAAGAACACACATAAGTTTACATTATTTATGGTGGGTACATTGTAGACATTTTAAAAGCAAAGAGGTGGGTTTGTTTAGACAGAGTTCTAGATTAACAGGAAAACCAAGTCTCAGCCCTATAAAGAATTTATTAACTTATTCCTTTACTCATTGATTAGTGAGCCCTCTCGTAGGTATGGAGGCCCAGAGATAAACAAGGCGATTCCTTCCTCAAGGAGGAAGGAGTCTACAGAAGAAACCGCGCAGTGAAGGCAACATGGCGGCTCCTGTGCCAGGTGCACCCGAGCGCTGCACTCACACTGACAGTGCTCGGAGAATGCAAGGGTGGGGTGAAAGGGGTGCTATCCCTGAGGAAGTGACTTCTTTGAGAAATGGACATTTAAGGTGAGTTGTAAGGATAAGCAGAAGTTGGCCAGTCCGTACAGGGGGACAAAGGTAGACTGTGGTTGTAATGTTTAAGTAATAGCAATATGCTTTGAAATTCACTTTAGAAATGGAGAGACCAATAAGATTCTCTTCTTTCCCTTCCCCCATCACTCAGGCTCTGCCTCAGTTGTGGGTATGAAGGAATAAAAGGAGTGTGGATTGTTATATACCAGGAACTAGAGCTAACTGCTTTAGATTCAGAAAAATCAAAGAATCATAGAATTTTAACCGCTGTGCTAAAGACTCTTCACTACATATAAATCCTTACTTTCATCGTGACTGAATGAATTTTTCCCCTTTCAGAAGAAAGTAAGGCAAAGGTTTCCATAGCTTTTTATTGCTTTTGCTGTTTCCAGTTATTTAAGGTATCTAGTTCCTCCTACCTACAGTTCCATACAAGGTATTCCTCAGAACTTTCTGTTCAAATCCTTATTCTGCTACTCACTAAGTAACAGGAGAAAGTGATTCAACTTCTAAACCCCTGAAGAGGTCATGATATTGACCTTATTTATTATAAGAGCTAAATTAAGTAATTTATGAGTGCCTAGTCTAGTGCATGTCACATAGTAGAAACTCAATACATAGTTTCACAATAATGTATTATTAATGACATTAATAATAACATTTTTTAATTATAATTTTCTGTTGTCCATAATATTGCACAGGTGAGCAGGGAAGGCTCATTTATGGTGGTAGGATTGGCCTCAGCCAGGAGTCGTTGAGCTATTGATTCATCCTGACCGTTGAGTTTCCTTGTAGCTTTGGAACTGAACTCACAAAGTCATCCTTATATGGGAGTGGCTCAGTTCAGCAGCTCCAGGAGAAGATGCTCTTTGGCATAAATCTTGGGGCTTCCCTGTGTTCAAGCCCACCATCAGTCTCCCAAAGCTAGCAGCCATCCTCAATGTTGATCCTTCTTCCCTGGCTTCCTGTGTTTAGGTTCTGGGTGTCACCTGCAAGAACTTCCACCCCCTGCCTCCCTCACCGTCTTCCTAACCCATCACCTATCCACTGATAGCTAATACGAATACCACCTTCCTCCATCAACCTAGTATCCAGTCTTAGCTGTGAACAAACAGTGTGGCCTTGGGCAAGTTCTGTCACCCCTCCAAGCCTCTATTCCTCAGTTGTAGGGTATGTATTAAATATGCATTTCAAGAATTGTTGAGGTTCAGGGAGTTGATACATGTAAAGCATTTCATACAGTATTGGTACATAGGAGATGCTGAGAAAATGGCTGGGTAATATAATTTTTTAATTGGTATTATTATATATTTCTCTGATATAACATCTCTCCTGACTAATGGGGAAACATGAGTACAGGTTTGCTCTTTTGGAGTTGTAGGGACAAAATGGTAATCTATGTCCAGTCTTTGGTCTTCCTTTGGATCATTTGCTAATTTCACTGGATCCTTAGAATCCTCACAGAGGTCAGAGGTTTGGGGTCTGTACACCTCATCTCTTTAAGGTATGGTATCAGATGTGGGAGACCTATCACTTAGGTAAGCTTGACTTATGATTAGCATTTTAAAGACAAGAAAACAAAATCATAAAATACATGAGTATGGGTAGAACCTAGAACTTGATCAAAACTGGTCCTTGGAAGGCAATTTAATCCTTGGCCTAGGGTTTAGAATATTTTAAGGAGTAAGTTCAAACTTCAACCCACTTAACCTGTCAGAATCAGCAATGGCAATAACAACGTGAGGGTACTCCTTCCTTCCTCCCATTCTCTAGTGGGGGAGGGGAGCAAAAGAAGGGGAGGAGAGGCTGGCATTGAGTGTTAACATGAAAAGGACCGAGCAGGCCTCAGATCTCAGAGAAAAGAAGCCTTGGCCTTAATTAACTCCTTGCTTCCAACCAGCCCCAGAGGCCTGGGAGAGAAGCAATAATAAAAGGTAACCCTGTAAACAGCTAGAAGGACACTGGCTGTGGGAACTGAATAGATAAAGGGAGTAAGCCTGAGGATGAGGTGACCAAGAACATCCCAGAAAGAACCAAATATGGGACTTGTCCTAACCACAAACTGTAAAGAACATGGAAACTTTCCTCTTTCTTTGTTTTCCCTGCCACCAGATGGAACATATTTATGTGCATACTGGTTTGCAGTCACAGTCATTATAAAACACACATGCGATTATTTCCCCAGGTTGCTGAATTTTCACAGGACTTAGAAAGGAAGGGTGCAAATGTTCATAGGTGACCAGATTGAGATGCTTCCACCGGAAGTCCCTTCTCCACTGATAGTTAGGTTGGGTGCCAAATAATGCAGAGTAAATTAGACTAGATACAAGATACTACTGTGTTCCAGACAGAATTGTATAATAAGCCTCATAATAACCAGATGTTCTAGGTATCATTATTCTCATTTGCAGAAATGAAGCTCCTAAGATAACAGATTTGCATAGAATCATATTACTAGCAAAATGGTCCAAACTGCAATCTGGTTCCAAAGCCATTGACTCTTTTTTTCTCATCACGCTGCATTTGTAGTCCAACCTTAGGGACACAAGAGTTCCCTCAGATATCAGAGAGTGGTAGTGAATCTGGCACAACCCTCACTTGGCAGTTGTTGTTAAAGTATTTCATTCACTGGAACCCCTCTATTCTATTGTGCAGCACTTCCTCTTTCTCCTCATCTCCTCTTCCCTTTCCCCACTTTTAGCCCATGTGACTTTCAAGGAAAATGAAATCCACATGTTTTTGATTCATTTGCACTTAACTCATCAAAATATGATTTTGAGAGAGAGAAAGAGAGAGTAGAATTGCAGAAAAGCGAATTTTAAAACTCCCTTTCCCCCTGGAAAGTAGGATGTCTACTCTGGCCAAAATCATAAAAATTTCAAACTTCAAGTGTTAGGGTTCAGCTTAATACATAGAAATAATGTGATTTGAGGGAGCTGTAATTTTAGACTAACACTTTGCTGCAAGCCAAGTATGAGAGGATATGAGCCCACATTAGTGCTATCAGATGAAGGCTTTTAGGTGCCCAGTTAAGTACATTTCTTCTATGGCTATCATCATCATAAAAGATATTGACATTGTGGGTAAAATAACATTCATATTTTAGGACTGGAATAGATGCCAGAAGTCATATCACTCAAAACTCTCAGTTTATGGATTAGAAAACTAAGGTCCAGCAAGATCTGGTATGTGCTCAGGTCACAGAGCTGACCTAATCCCCTGGGTCCTGCACTCCAAGTTCATTGCTCTTCTCCTTGGCTTACTGTTTTTAAAATGCATATGATATTAAATTACCTTTACTAGAAATCTACCCAAAAATGTCTCCAAAATATACACCACCTTTAATTCTGATGCTCCACTAAAATTTAGTTAAAAATAAATAGTATTGCTGTGGCTGGTGTGGCTTAGTGACTTGAGCACCAGCCTGTGGACTAAAGGGTTGCTAGTTCGATTCCCAGTTAGGACACATGCCTGGGTTGCAGGCCAGGTCCCCATTCAGGGGCTCATGAGAGGCAACCACACATTGATGTTTCTCTCCCTCTCTTTCTCCCTCTCTTCCCCTCTGACTAAAAATAAACAAGTAAATAAAATTTTAAAAATAAATAGTATTCCCTCTATCTAGGGTGGAAAAAACCTATTTGTATATCAGCATAAAAAAGACCCTAATTCACTTGCAAAAATGACCTTGAACCTCACCCACAATAGAGAACATCAGAGATGGTAGTAAATGTTTCTTAGCATAAAATAGGTAGGAAACTAAAGGATAAAAATAACCAATCTATGTCAGGTACCTTATATAGGTTTCAATAATAATAACAACAATGTTAATTATTAATAATTCAGACATAATAAGCATGTTCTGATTATGCAATCCTGGGCAAGAATGAACTGCATTATCCTAGGTAAGTTAAGCCTCAGTATAAATCTCTTTTTTAAAAAAAATTTATATTGCACTTATGGGGTGACATTGGTTAATGAAATTATATAGGTTTCAAGTGCACAATTCTGTAATACATCATCTGTATAATACGTGCTCACCACCCAAAGTCAAATCTCCTTCTGTCACTATTCACCCTCCCTCTACCTCCTGTACTTCTGTCACCCGCTTGTCCCTCTGCAGTCACCATATTGTTGTCTGTGTGTGAGGGCTGTTTTTTGTTTTCTTTTTTCACTTAATCTCTTTACCATTTTCACTAGCTTGCCAACCACCCCAGCCCGGACAGCTGTCCGTCTGTTCTCTGTGTCTATGAGTCTGTTTCTATCTTGTTAGTTAATGTTGTTCATTAGATTCCACATACAAGTGAAATCTTATAGCATTTGTCTTTCACTTAGCATAATAATCACCAGGTCCATCCCTGATGTCACAACAGGTAAGATTTCTGTCTTTTTTATAACAGAGTGGTATTCCACTGTGTAACTGTACCAGCACTATTTTGTCCACTCATCTACTGATGGGCACTTGGGCTGCTTCCAAACCCTGGCTTTTGTAAATAATGCTGCAGTGAACATAGGGTGCATGCATTCTTCCCAGTTAGTGTTTTGGGTTTCTTCAGATATATTCCCAGAAGTGGAATCGCTGGGTCATCTGGCAGTTCCACTTTCAATTTTTTGAGGTTACTCCATGCCATTTACCATAGTGGCTATACCAATCTGCATTCCCACCAAAAGCGCAGGAGAGTTCCCTTCTTTTTACATCCTCACTAACACTTATTTTTTGTTGATTTATTGATGTTAGTTAGTCATTCTGACAGGTATTCGGTGATATCTCATTATGGTTTTAATTTGCATTTCTCTAATGATTAATGAGTGACATTGAGCATCTTTTCATACATCTATTGGCCATTTGTATGTTCTCCTTGGAGAAGTGTCCACTCAGGCCCTTTGCCCATCCATTTTTAAATTGGATTGGGTTGTGTTTCTTTTTTCTTTTTCTTTTTTTTTTTTTTTGGTGATGAGTTGTATAAGTTCTTTATAAATTTTGGATATTAACCCCTTATAAAATGGGGGTATCATTGGCAAATATATTCTCCCATTCAGTATGTTTGTCTTTTCATTTTATTGATGGTTTTCTTTGCTGTGCAAAAACTTTTTAATTTGATATAGTCCCATTAGTTAATTTTTTCTTTTGTTTCCCTTGCCTGAGGTGATGTGCCAGAAAAAATATTGCTACAAGAAATGTCCAAGAGTTTTCTGCCTGTTTTCTTCCGGGATTTTTACAGTTTTGAGATTTACATTTGTCTTTAAATCAATTTCAGTTTATATTTGGGTCTTGTGTAAATTGGAGTCTAGTTTCACCTTTTTTGCATGTACCTGTCCTATTTTCCCAACACCATTTATTGAATAGATTGTCTTTACCCCACTATATGCTCTTGCCTTCTTTGTTAAATATTAACTGACTATAACAATGTTGGTTTATCTCTGGGCTCTCTATTCTGTTACTTTGATCTATATATCTGTTTTTATGCCAGTACCATGCTGTTTTGATTACTCTGGTTGTGGCTATTCAGGGTCTTTTGTGGTTCCCAATAAACTTTTGGAATATTTGTTCTAGTTCTGTGAAATACGCCATTGGTATCTTAATAGGAATTGTATTTAATTTATAAATTGCTTTGGGTAGTATAGACATTTTTAAAATGTTAATTCTTCTAATCCAGAAAAATACAGTATATGCTTCCATTTATTTGTATTTACTTCAAGTTCTTTCTTCAGTGTCTTATAATTTTCTGACTTTTACATCTTTATCATCTTTACATCTTTTAGTCTTTTACATCTTTAGTTAAATTTATTTCTAGGTATTTTATTTATTTTTGATGCAACTGTCAATGGGATTGTTTTCTTAAATTCTATTTCTGATAGTTCATTATTGTATATAAAAATACAACTGGTTTCTGGATATTTATTTTGTATGCTGCTATATCACTAAATGATCAGTTCTAGCC
>VMDR010025746.1:0-14338 GCA_007922815.1 Macrotus californicus
CCCCCCAATGTTTGCTCCCTCCCCCTTATCCAATCCCCAAAAGAAAGAAACCTAGGAGAGATGAGAATCAAAATTCTCCTACAGAAAATCATTTCTTTCAAATAATGAAAAAGCCACAACTTAGGCATAGAGCATGTCCAAGAAGAATCTTTAAAAATATGCATTATATGTAGATGACTCCTTTGACTTAACCTGAACTAAAAAAGTCCCTTTCCAACCTGTATATTTTGGTATAACAAAAGATATTACCACTGTATACTAATATTTACCTTAAAAGAAGCAAAACTGTGTCTTCCAAAAAGCAGAATTGGTACGAACAGGGCCTTTCAAATCCAATTTTATCTACTGGCTTTTGCAACATAATCCAACCAAAAGAATGTGATTCATATCTCAGCTATGCGACAGCTAACTTTTCAATGTGTTTTGAAGTAGGTGCCACCAAGAAAAAAAAATGTAACAGTCATAGCCTTGGCATTAAAACACTCTGAGCAATTTGAGAGTCCTTAAAAATAAAAACTAAGTATTACAGGCCCACTGAAGAACTTCAGAAAATACGTAAGAGCAAAAAGGAGAAAACAATCCCAAAATGCCAAAATAACCACTGTTGACATTTTAGTGTACAATCTGCTCAAGTGTCTGAAAAAGTAACTTCCATGTAGCTGAATTCATATCACACATATTTACTTAGCAATGGCAAGAGCATACTTCTATGCTTCTGTACGATACATATCAGTAACATTTTTAAGAATGTGTAGTCTGCTACCTTACGATGATCCCCCAATTTAATTAACTCCACTGAGACTCTACACAGTATATTCAGATGCTGTACACTAACTGAACAAAGTAAGTCGACAACGGTTTCCTAAAATTACTTGTCCATGACATCCTTTTTAAATTAGACATTAGAACTTATGCGCCTTTCAAATTACTTCGGGAAATTATGACTTAACCAATCCTCACTATTGGATTTTTATGGTGTTTCCAATTTTTTCTCTTATAAAAATGCCGTGATCAACTTCTTGCTGGTACCCTTCTGTGTGTTCTAGGAAATAACTCTGAAAATCGAGTTAACGGATCAATTGAAACACGTATGTTAGCAGCATGTGACACCTTCTGCCCACTGTCCCACAATAGCTCATGAGAGCTGTCTTTTTAAATGGTGAATTTTTATTTAAAAAGTAGTTTGGAAGTTACGTGCACTTATCACAGACACTTAGTATTTGTATACTCACATAATTACTGTGTGTGGGCGTGGTTAAAGTGCACAGTTCTAAATACCAAAGGTCTGAGTGGAACAGCGGGGGGCTGGGGCACTGTTTAAGATTGCCCCTCCCAATTCACAGCATACGACCAGCAGGAGTAAGTGACATCATCTCACTTTCATTTTCCTGTTTTCACATTTACAAAGTTCTGGATACATATTTCATCCTCTTAAAAAGAGAGGAATAACCCCTTATATCTACATAGTACTTTATATTATTAAACCGTTTAAAACAGAAAGAATTTTAGCCCTGGCTGGTGTGGCTCAGTGGATTGAGCAGAGGAAGCCTGGGAACCAAAAGGTCACCAGTTCATTTGTCCATCAGGACACACACCTGGGTGGTGGGCCAGGTCCCCAGTACAGGGTGTGCAAGAGGCAGCCAATCGATGTTTCTCTTCCTCTTTACCAATCAACCAGTATCCGTATCATAAAAAGAAATATGTGCCTTACATGTGGGTGTCTATTAATTTAGAGCTTATTTCCAGTGCATATTTCTACAGTTCCATACAATAAGAAATAAGCTCCTAACATAATGTTCTTTTTTTTAAATTTTATTTTAAAGTGACACTGGTTGTAATTTTATACCTGAGAGTAACTCTCAAAGTTACTTAAGTACAGTGTTCACACCCAGGGTGGAGTTCTGTGTAATTTTCAAAGCTCAGAAAAGCCCAGCCTGCTCAAAAATATCTCCTCTTAGAGTCTGTCTCAAACTCATACTTGAAGTTTTTTAAAAATACAGAAATTTTTATCCAGTGGGTCTGGAGAGGAGCCAGTGCATCTGCATTTTTAAATCACTCCCCAGGTCTTTCGTCTGAACAGTGAGAGTAGAAAAAGCCCTCAGTTATATAACCAGACTTGGGGGAGGGAGTATTACCTCAGCTCCCCAATTTAAATGTTCATCTGAAAACCATTCACCTGTCTTAGTCTAGTTTATTACCTAGTCTAGTATATTAGACTACCTAGGTGGAACATGTCCCTTGAGAAGGTTTAGAAGAAGTTTCAAAAATGAAAGCAAAAGGTAGGATACCTATTGGCCACGGCCTGGCCACCCAAAGGAATCGTGGTAAGGACTACAGTAATTGAAGCAAAACATTAGCAGATCCATATGCTGCCAGAAACAATGGGACTGCCTACTTTAACATATAATCCCTTCAACTTCATAAAATAGGCTGAAAGGGGAAAAAGTGCTCAGTGGTAATTTTGTGTTTAAAGGGCTTAGTCTGATAAATGGACACAGGCCACCATGTCACCAAGCAATGCCAGTCAACATACGATGAGATTCAATTGGGTTGAGAAATTATGATGTGGCACTCAGAGACATAGGTCACCTCTTACAATACTCCTTTGTCAGAATTACGTTTCTCACAAAAACTTTGTCTCACAAGAACAGTGCAATACAAGCCAAAAAACCTATGTCTTTTAAGAAGTTTCTGCACAAAAACCCTCTGTTTTCTTAGGCTTCCATTACCTACCAGATCTGGACTTAATGATGTCACTGAATTCGTTCTGTCCGTCATCAGACCTGGCCCCGTGGTCTCCATACTTGGCCATCTTCACCGAGTTGCAATAAAATCCAAACACTTGACTAAATCCTCTTTGTTTCTTTAAGACATCAATACCTAAAGAGAAAAAAGAAAGTAAGGACTTGAAAGAATACATAATCTATATTTTGTTTCATATATACATAGTCATATACAGTTATACATAGTAACCATTTATGCAGCGCCTACTATGTGTGAGGTCCTGGTTTGGGCAATGGGGATACGACTATCAAAAAGAGACGCAGCCTCTGCCACCACGAAGTCTACAGACACTAAGCAACTAAGTACACAATGAACTGGTTCAGATATGCTGCAAACGCAGAGAGGACAAGCACAGAGAAACATCATCACGTGGCAGAGGAATGTAGCCTGCCCTAGGCAGTTAGAGAAGGCTTTCTTGAAGTGACATTTGAGCCAAGTTCTCAAGGATGAGAAGAATTTGATTAGGTAATCTTTGATTGATTTCAGAATTTTTCAAAACACACATTTTGGGATAATTTGAAAAATCAAAACTTGGGCTGTGTATTAGACAGTATCATTGTATCAGCACTAAACCTCTTTAATATTGGTTAACAATGGCTTTGTCCTTATGCAAGGAAATGTCTTTGGTTGTAGAAGACACATGATAAAATATTTAGCAATGAAGTGTTATAATATCTTCAACTTCTATTCAGAGTACCAGGCATCTGTCTATGTATGTCCCTCTATATCTGTGTATGTATATATGTATACCGATACACACACTCGTACATACAGAGAAAGACATATGAAACAACTATTGGAAAATGGTAAGTGAGAAATGTAATTAAAGAGCATGTGGGTGCTTAGTCTTCTATTCTGTCCAGTGTGATTGTACATAGGCAAGAAATGACTGCGGCCCAAACAAGGGTAGATAGAAATGAGTGGGAATGTAGGATATTTAGATGTTAAATAGAGAAGGTACATGGGATTTGGGGACTGGTTGGATATGAGAGGTTCAGGACACTAAGGTACCACATGACTGCCCACTTTTATCTCGAGTAACTGAGTAGAGGGCGAGTCATTCGCTGAGCTGGGGGCTCTGGAGGATGAACCGCTGAAGGAAGAGGTAATAAATGTAGTCTGTGTTTGCTGAGTTTGAGGTGCCTCTGACATACCTAAGTGGAAGTAACAAAAAGCAGTTGCATATACAGAGCTGATCTCAGGAATGGTCTGAATTAGAGATAAATCTGAATAGTGGATGTCATATCACTGACATAGATTCCACTTTAGAAGGAACATCACACAAATTCTGCAGAACATTGATATCACTCAACAAAATAATTTCGATCCTCAGGAATCAATTAGTCAGAAGCATTTTTAGAATTTAAAGAACTGAGGATTCTACCCTGCAGTACCACGTTTTCTTTAAGACTGTCAGAGTGCTGCTTTGCCCTGATACTTTCTGGAACACCATGCCCCCCAAACCCAGACAGAGTCAGATTCAACCAGTAACACGGCTCGGTCCTAAGAGCCCCCTAGAGCAGACCCCCAAATGCCAATTAAATAACTAAACCATTTGATTGGGAATATAATGGTCAATACATCCAAATATTAATGTGTGAATAATGGACATTAATTTACACATTACAACATATATCAGAACCAGAGTTCACTGCTAGCAAGGATTGCACAACTCAATTCTTTAATACAAGGACACATCACATGGTGTTATTGTTTTATATTTCATTTCGTATATTTATATAACATTCAGTATTTTATTATTTATGATATGTAATATTCAAGGAAACACCGTATATTATTTTATAATATAAATATATGTGACATATAACATATTTTTATCCTGATCAGTCGAAAAGGATCTGTTATAATAATAAAGAGGTCAAATTACCTTAGAACAAAGGTTCATATCAAAGACTTTGAGGCAGATGAGAACTGAGGTGGAGGGAACACTTCACTCCCCCGCAGGAAGGAAGATGTGGATTGTGGATCACCAGTCTGCCAAAATTTATGAGCATAAAAAACTTTTTTTATTTTTGATATTACTCTACTACTCTTAAGACTTTCAGGATTAGTATGTGATTATGTTCCCTTTTGAGGGTACATACCAGTAAAAGATTTGCTGAATTCTTAAGTGTATTTTATTATATTTAAACCCAAAAACTTTGTTCAGAGGAATGCATATAAAATTTTATGATGGAAAATCAGGTTTGCCCAACAAAATTCTCTTCTCTGGAAAGCAACTGACTATTCCCTTTGAGAGATATTTCTAATGTTCTCCATCCACCACTGCTCTTAGCTTCAGTGCTTCGCAAAAACCTATCTGGCTCCAGAAAAAAGGAAAATGTCTACACAGGACTTTGTTTCATTTGCACATTACTATTTCCTCATTATACAGTATTTTATTTAGCCACTCTCCTTAAGATGATTTCTCAAACTTTCTCTTCCTGGTAATCAAAATCCCTCACATACTACAAAGATGCAGCAGAAAGGGGAATCAGAGGACAAGAGAATAATCGGAAGGAGTAACAGGGATAGCCACCAACTGCCACTTGCTGCCATGAATGGCAAGGGACTCCAGGCTGAGTAACATATGGCAGAAAAGACACCTCCTTCTAAATCGATAAATGCAGCAGCAATTTATAACTTGTTGCCAGGAGACAGACTCCAAGTTTCCTCACCATGTGCCTTTCACGTCTATGAAATGGAGGGAAGGCCATCTTCCGCATACAGCTAGTTAAGGAACAGAATAAATGAATGGGACACGGCTTTAGAAGCTTTAAGCCCTTTAACATTGTAATTCATTGTTACCACTGCTCTCTCTGTTTCTGGGCCCTGATAAGGGTGTTCTGCAAAGGCTGGCCAGATCTTCTCACTGAAACAAATACACTCAACCCTAAGTCCACCAACATCTTCTCTGGAACACTTCTGGCTGTCATATGGACCTGAAGACATGAGTGTGTGGCAATAAACCAATCTGAGGTTAAAGGATGGGGGATGGCTTTAAAGGGAAAGCGAAAATTTTAATTTTAAGATTATATGGGAATTACACGACGCAAATATATTCAACAATGTACAATTTTGATGGAAAGCTGAGGTTGATCCTTGGTCAAAAACTATTCATTCACTTACAATGGGGACCAAAACCTCAGCTAGAGATCCTTTAAAGGGAAGCCACCGGGGCAAGCGTTTAGCGCTCGGCTTGATACATAGTAAGGGACACCTCCCATTGCCAAGAACTGCCATTCACTCTCAGAAGCGCTCCAAGGGCCAGTTATTACTACAGTTTTTAATGCTGTTTACAGGGGCAATAAATTGTATGTAAACACTCAAAGGAGAGTTAAAGAGCAGTCCCTTCGGTCCTATAAATACGGGTAGAGGGGGTTGCTGAACGACTGTAAACCTTGGCCCTCGCCGCCTGGAACTCGGGAGGCTGAAACGCCCAGGAGCTTCGCATTCCTCCAGCTCTGGCCTGGTCCGCAGCGCTATGTGCGGCCAGCGTCCCCCACGCCCACCAGTGACCAGCCGGGATGGGCCAATCCGGCTTCCTGAGGCCCGTACAAGCTACTAAGCAATGGATGCAGCTGCTGTCGCGGGTCCGAGGCCATGAGCTCTGGCCCCGACTCGAGGGCTCAGGGCTCCCTTGAACTTAGTGCGCTGGGGCTGCAGCAACCGTTGCACGGACCCTCCCAAGAGCAGCAAGGGAAACTGGCCCACGAGGCCCTGTGACCCAGGTGACCTGATGGCTGGGAAAGAGGAAGCTCTCCCCCGCCGTATCCCAGAAAGCGGAGCCGTTAGACCCCAGGCTCTTCAGTTTAATGTAAAACAAATCGCGGGTCCCCTGGTTCTCGGAGGTCGGCACGTTTTCTCCTTCCCTAGAACAAGTAAGTCCTTTTCCGGGCCTTGCTGGGGGGGGCGGGGGGGGGGGCGATTTTCTTTTAACAGCGTGACTTCTAAAAGTTGCACAACCTAAAATTAGTGCTCTGTTGGTTTTGTAGATGGCCCTGAACAACCGGAGCGCCGCATCCGGGGCTAAGGGTGGGCATGAGTTATCTTACCAGTTGTAGCAAGAGATGCCAAGAGTCCGGAAAACCAGAAGAAACGACTGCCCCGGACCGCGCACCGACTGGGCGCCCCGTCCCCTCTCCGGAGCCCCAGCCGCAGGAACAGCAACGGCCCGGAGGTCGAATACGTTTCCTGCCAGGCGGACGGCTGGGAACTGCTCCCCTGCCCGCCGACCACAGCCACCCTCCCTCTCCCCACCCTCTCCTAGCGGACACCTCTGGGGCCCCGCCTCCCTGGGCTGGGGCGTGTGTGACAGGCCCTCTTGGGAGGCCACGTCCCCTCTTGGAGATCACTGGCCCAGCGCCCCTCACCGCGCAAGGCACGGATGCGCGACTCTCACGCCCTGGAGAGGAGGATGGGGGAGCCCAGAGGCAGCCCCGAACCTGTTGGATCTTTCGCGACTCTACGGATCCCGAGGACCGCCTCCTCGTTCCAAGTTTCTGTCATTCTCTGTCTCACCGCGGGGTAGCAGAACTCCGGTTCCCAGGGAAGTGTCCGCAAAAGTTGGTTACATCTCAGCCTCCGTCTGGAAAAGGAGCTCCGGACGCTGATGCTGGGCGCCAGAGCCCCAGAGAAGCCCATCCTCCCCGCAGCCCGCGCCCCGTTTCCCCGGGGCCGTGGTCACAGCACTCGGCGCGGTGCTTCCGTAAGCACGGACTTACCTGCTCCCGTGGACCCGCCGGCCCGCCTCGCCAGCCGCCGCCGCCGCCGCCGCCGTGTCCCCAGCGGGCCGAGGGCTCGTCGGGGTGTGTTTGGGTCGCAGTAATCGCGGGGGGTGGGGAGGTGCTAGCGTGAGTTCTGTGATGCAACTTTTTTAAAAATAAAATGTAGAGACCTAGACGAGGTCTGAAAGGAAAAAGGAGTTTTGACACCCGATTAAAAACGTCCCTGACTTGTGCAATCTTCCTGCCCGATAGTTCCGCCAGAAACAAAACAGCCCAAGTGCAAACCTGAAACAGGCGCGCAGGCAGCAAGTTTGCCAAGCACTAGAGAGTTTTCCGTCTGCAGAAAGGGCCCTAAAGAAGTGGGGCGCCGCTCCCGGTGATTCCCCAATCGGCTGCGCGAGCCGGAGGCTCCTCCTCGCCCCGCGGCGGGAGAAAGCCCGCGGCAGGCAGCGGCCGCCCGCTCTCCGCCTCCGAGGCCGGGCGGCTCCACAACTTCGTGCGCGAGCGGCTCGATCCTCCGGCCCCTCCTCCTCCTCCCGCTCCCCGCCGCCGGCCTGCCCCTTTGTTGGAGCGCAGCACTGGAGGCTAAGGGTGGGTGGGGCGCAGGACAGCTCCGAGGCGCCCCCCTGGGGACGGGCTGGCGGCCGGGCGCCCCGGGGCCCGCTCTCCAGAGGAGGTGGAGGCCGAGCAGGTCCGGCCCGCCGGCCCGCGCCGCCCCAGCGCTCCCGCTCCCCGTCTCTGCCCGCGCCCAGCAACCGCCAGCCCGGCAACTTAGTTTCGGGAGATCAGCCTCTCTCGCCTCCCCGTTCAGCCCCGGCCCCGGCCCCGGCCCAGCCCAGGCGGCCACCGCCGGCTGGGCTCCGGGAACGTGGCGCCCGGAGTCACCTGACCGTGCGCCCGGTCAATCAGCGCCCGCCCTGTGCGCCCTCCCGGCCCGCGGCGGCCGGTTGTGCGCTTCGCCGGCCTGGGGCTGCGCGCCCCCGCGCCTCCCGGAGTCGGGAGCCAGAATGGATGCCTCGCGCAAACACAATCCTCTTTATTCAGTTTATCCGAAAAATGGGAGTCACGCCCCCGCCCAAGTCAAACTGGGTAGTTCGGGTGATTTTTTCTCTCCTTTAGAGAGAGATTTCCATTCGCGCCTCCACTCACCCCATCCAGGGTGGCTGGCGTTGCTGATTTTTGGTCCTAGTCCACGGGTATATTTATTTTATATAGTATTCTTAGTGTCGTTTTTAATATTATGACAAACTTGAAATTTCGTTTTGTATTTCTTCGTACCTACAAGGAGTGTTTGCACTGGCCTTATTTTCCTATTTTTCCAATGTACACACCCACAAATAACACATCTTCTAGAGAGCCTGTCTCGGTGCTGGGCAGTTGGTTAAAAAGTATCTGGGAAGAAAGGAGTTTGTGCTGTGTCTGCAGTTTTCTTATTCACATATTTTATTCCATACGCGTTTCTGTGATTCTTATACTGCATTTCACACTTGGGAGGGGAAAGAAAAAAACCAAGTTGCCAGGTGGTATAAACAAAGAGGAAAGGATGATTGATAAGCAAGCTCTGGCCTCTGGCTGGTTTAGTATTGGAGAGTTAACAATTTATGTTAGTAAAGATAAAACACCTGGACCTTTAAACGATTTTTTCAGAAAGAATTCACTAGCCTTTTATTAGTTATAAAGTGAAAGCTTCCCCAGTCCCTAAATGCTGTGGAGCAGTAGGAGGTCCTGAAAATAGTCTTTTTTAAAGGCTCTAGTTTAGCTTCCTTCCTTGAGGGTGTTTATTCATATAACCCAAGTATAATCCAATTAAAATCCAGAAGATTACTTTAAAATGGTTACAATTTATTCATTTAATTTCATTCATTCATTCATTCATTCATTCAATGAGTGCCAATTTGGGGCCTGCCGGTTCCCCTGGCACTGTGAATGATACAAGTATAAATCTCATAGAACGTTTACCTTATAGAACTTCAAATCTAGTGAGATAAGGCACGGAAACAAGTAAGGATATGCAAGATCAGCGGTAAGTATCACGAGAAAATGACAGATCAAGTGATTCTTGAAATTGGCTGTATTAAGGGAGAATGAGGTTTCTTGAACTAATAACTCTACAGACTCTTAAAGCTTTCATCGGGCACTGTAGCTTGTTGAGTTACTGGAAACTCAGATTCCCTCCTTTGAAAGAAAACCACGTTGGAGTGTTTGAGGATTATGTTACTTAAAATTATGTAAGTGAAAAGCACTTTGTGAATTGTAAAGTGCTACACAAATATTATTTAACTCAAAATTTTTGAAAATCACTATCATTTGGGGACCTAGAATTTCTGACTTTTTAAGTTCTGAGGGAATGTTTAGCTTCGCTTCCCCACAGGCTGCAAGGAAAGGGTGATAAGGGACAACAGCCACAGCCACTGTCCTGCGCAGGGGACTCCACATGCACTCCAGCTTCAGTGGCTTATGGTGTGTCACCTGGAACCCACGCTCACTCGGTCTGTTTCTAGCCCTTCTCCCCTCATGGGTATGCACAGACCAATATTCTTTGTAGGCCATGAGTGAGAGGGAACACAGAACTGCCTGTTGATGAGGTAACCAAGAGGACCCAGCATGGTCCTGATCTCTGTTTCCTTAGTAAGCGAGGAAGTCACATTTAGTGAAAGATTTTGATCACAGAAGGCTATGTTTCCATAGAGCAGACAGTGTGATCTTCCCTCAAAGCCTGAGGATCGAGCTGGGGGGAAAGGGAGACAGGCCCCCTGCACCCCACCTGCAGTTCACATGGCAGGGACAGGGGCCTGTGCGGACAGTGCTCCGGGGGGGTTGTCTGCCCACTCCACAGACCAGCTTAGAACATTCAGAGCAAGTGAAAGGAATGTGGGCCAGGTCTACCATTAACCCCACAGACACTACACAGCAGTGAAAATGTAAGAAAATCGAACCACTGTCATTGGGATAAAGCCCCTGACACGGGAGAAAATATTATAAGTAGTGTATATGTAGATTCATGTACAAAGATAGATGCATAGGTATGTGTATGTAATATACAGAGAGACATGATTCTGCATAGATATTGTTCACCTACAGAGCACAGCATTCTAATATAAAGGCTAGAAAGAAAACTTTGTCTACTAAACTTTGTGCAAGAGGACATAAATGTTGTTTCTCTATAAACAATAGAAACACAATGTATAAAAAGCAAGACACTCCTTCAGTTTTGCCCTTGGTATTGACCATGAATAAAGTCCTACATGGAAGCATTTAAGAGAGACACAAAAACTAGGGTATTTACCTTTCCTTATCTTTTTCAGGTCTAGAACGTATTGATCTCTGGCTTACATATAATAGATTCTAGAATACTTGCTGAAATTGTTGCTGAATTCTTCAAGCATCTAACTTACTATGTAAGTTGAAGATAGATATAAATAAAACTCTTTCTGATACAATTAAAGAAATGATGATGATGCACGAAACTTTAAGAGAATAATTAGCACAAAGGGAGGGTTTCTCACAATGTAGTGAGCTAAACAGTCACCAGGGAGTAGACTTCCAGCCAAATGGTGGCTTAGGTCAACCCTATGTTCCCCTCCGCCCACAACCAGATCAGTATTACAACTAAATTATAGAACAACTACCCTGGAAAAACACCTGAAGACTAACCGAACAGGACTCCTGTACAGATGTCGAAAAGAAGCCACATCAAGCCTGGTAGAAAAGGTGGAGACTTGTAAAGGGCTGGTTCCCCACCCACGCGTGGCAGTTAAGAATCAGGAGGGATATTTTGGGTGTGGAATGAGAGGTCACAGCTCCACACCAGGTTCCCCAGCCTGGAGTACCAGCGCCAGGAACAGGAGTCCCCACAAGAGTTGTCTGCAAAAATCAGCAAGGACTCAATCCAGGTGAGATAGAGGACTCCTGGAGACTCAGGCATTCCTCTTAAAGGGCCTGAGCACAGACTCACTTACCCACAAACACTCACCCTAGGCTCCAGAGAAGGGACAGCAGCTTGAAAAGGTACAGGGACATACGACGTAGAAAGGGGTTGTCTGGCTTGGGGGCAAGGGCTGGATGGGCAGCTCTCTCTGAAACAGAAGAGCTGCCAGATGATGCTGTTTCTTTGTTGGGCAATCCCCACACAGCCAGCAGGCACAGATGGCACCATGTCTGAGTCTCCACTAGCCTAGCTAGTACCACTCAAGCCCCACTCTGGTGATTTCCTGAGACCCACCCCACCTAACTCAAGCACCTGGCCTGAACCTGTTTCAGCAGCTATTCCTCACAAGCTTCCTACACAGCCCACACTGTGGACTTTCCTAAAATCTCCAATGGTCCACAAACCCAAACAAACAGTGGCCAGCCTCAGAGTACCCTGTGCCCTTTGCTAAGTTGCCCCCAAGCACTAGTGGCAGCCAGCCTCGGTTTGCAGCATAGCCTCTCCCAGGCACCTCCAAGTCTAGCACAGGCAGCTACCAACTGTAGATCACGTTGTAGATCCTACCAGGTAACTCCAGGCTGAGTACAGGCAACGGCTGACCTGGGCCTGCACTGGAGCCCCTCACAGGAGGCCCCAGAACCGGCACACCCAGTGGCTGGCTTCAGACCATACCAGAGTACCACCCAATTAGCTCCACAAACAATATACCCAAAAGGTGAACTTGGCAGGCACCAGTGCCCCATGAAAGCAAATGTCACCCTGCTGCTCATCCACTATAGCAACAGCCAGTTCTCACAGCCAGTCATCCTGAGGGTTAATCCCACCCACTGATGTGCCATCAGCAACCAAGGCTCAACTACAACGGAGGGCACACACAACAGACACAGGGAATGTCCCTGGAGCACTTAGCTCAGGTGACCAGGGAGTTTGCACCATACCCCACAGGACACCTACTACAGAAGGCCACCCTGCCAAGTCTAAGAGACATAGCAGACCTACCTAATACATAGAAACAAAAACAGGGAGGCAGCCAAAATAAGGGAAAAAAAGAAACATGTCCCAAATAAAAGAACAGGACAAAACTCCAGGAAAAGAACTAAACAAAACATAAGCAGTTTATCAGATATACAGTTCAACGTACTGATTATAAAGATGTTCAATGAATTTAGGGGAAAATAGATGAAATCAGTGAGAACTTACACAAAGAGATAGAAACCATAAAAAGAACCAATCAGAAATGAAGAATACATTAGATAACATCGACAATAGACTAGATGAAGCAGAGAATCAAAGTAGCAATTTGGAAGATGGGTAGCAGAAAATATCCAATAGTAATAGCAAAAAGCAAACATAATTCAAAAATGAGGATAGACTGGTGTGGTTGAGTGGGTTCAATGCCAGCCTGCAACCCAAAAGTTGCTTGTTCAATTCCTGGTCAGGGTATGTACCTGGGTTATGGGCGAGGTCCCCAGCTGGAGATGTGCAAGAGGCAACCAATCAATGTTTCTCTTGTACATTGATGTTTCTCTCTCTCTCTCTTTCTCCCTCCCTCCCTCCTACTCTGTCTAAAAATTAAATTTTAAAAATTAGGATGCTTTAAGAGATCTCTGAGACAACATCAAGCCTAACAACATTCATGTCATAGGGGTACCAGAAAGAGAAGAGAGAGAGCAAGGGATTGTGAACCTATTTGAAGAAATAATGGCCCAAAACTTCCCTAACCTGGCAAAGGAAATAGACAAGTCCAGGAAGTGCAGAGATTTCCAAACAAGATAAACCCAAAAGGCCCACGCTAAGACACATCATAATTGAAATGCCAAAGATTAAAGACAAAGAGATCTTAAAAGCAGCAAGAGAAAAGCAGTTAGTCAGATACAGGGAGCTTCCATAAAACTATCAGCACATTTCTCAACAGAAACTTTGAAGGCCAGAAGGGATTGGCACAAAATGTTCAAAGTGATAAAAAGCAAGGACCTACGACCAAGATTACTCTACTCAGCCAGGCTATCATTTAGAATCAAAGAGAAATAAAAAGTTCCCCAGAAAAGAAAATGTTAAAGGAGTTATTACCAACAGACCAGTGTTACCAGAACCGTTAAAGGGACTTCTTTAAGAAAAAGGAGGAGAAAAGATTAAAAAAATAATAATAAAATGGCAATAACTACATACCTATCAATAATTACTTCAAATGTAAATGGAGTAAATGCTCCAATTAAAAGATACAGGTGGCTGAATGGATAAGAAAACAAGACTCATCCATGTGTTGACCCACTTCAGATTGAAAGACACACACAAACTAAAAGAACAGGGATAGAAAAAGGCATTTCACACAAATGAAAATGAGAAAAAAGCTGTCATAGCAATACTTATATCAGACAAAACATACTTTAAAACCAAGGCTATGACAAGTGACCAAGAAAAAGGATACTTCATGTACAGTAACCAAGGTACTGAAGCAACCTAAGTGTCTATCAATAGACGATTGGATAAAGAAGATGTGGTATGTATATACGATAGAATTTTATTACATATATAGAATTTTTTATATAGACCCATGTCATCTGCACAGAGTAACACTTTTACTTCTTCATTCCCAAGTTAGATGCTTTTTATTCCTTTCTCTTGCCTGATTGCTCTGGCTAGGACTTCCAGAACTTGTTGAATAAGATCAGTGAGAGTGGACATCTTTGTCTCGTTCCTGATTTTATAGGAAAAGTTTCTAGTTTTCTACCATTGAGTACATTAGTGGAGGGTTTGTCTTATATGTCCTTTACTATGTTGAGGTACTTTGCTTTCATACCCATTTTATTGAGTGTTTTAATCATAAACAGATATTGTATCTTATCAAATGCTTTTTCTACAACTATTGATAAGATCATATTATTTTTATCATTTGTTT
>VMDR010025747.1:0-14347 GCA_007922815.1 Macrotus californicus
AAAAAAAAAAAAAAACCCTGAAAAATTAAATTAGAATTTCTGAGAATGAAACCCAAAATTTACCACATGATCACAATGTAAGCCAGGTTTGAAAAAACAATGGTATAGAGAAAAGAACAATAACTGAGGAGTTCGACAAGCCTGGGTTCCAAGGCTATCTTTCTGTCTTATCAGCAGAGTCTACTCTTCTATAAAATGGAGATAATCATACTCACCTCATGTTATTACATTACTGTGAAGTTTAAATAAAATTCTGTATGTAAAGCACTTGGATTTTTAACTATAGAATGTATGATTTCAGAGCATCATTCACCTGTTAGCCTGTTTACTGAAGCATTCAGAATAACATTCTGCTGAATATTTTGGTCCTGCTTGTAGTTTCCTCTCAGTTCATCTCTGGGAAGGTAGAAGATCTCCTTTTAAGCATTTTCTATATGCCCTTCAGCTTTCAGAGAGGAATTTAGTTAGTCCTGCCTGCCCCAGCTCAATGGTCTCTTAAATCATCAGGTTTATATTTAATTGGTAACACAGAGTGTCTAGATTCTAGACATTTTCCAGGAAGTACAATCTTGTGCTCATACCCTCTCACTATTTATCAAACATTCTGTTGAATGAAATAATTTTCCAGGAAGATTGAGTAAAAGACCAAAGACAACCTAAATTTCAGATATTTTAAGCTTCTTTCATTCAAATAAAAGAAAATTGCTTATTGAGAATCTAAATGTCAAGGAGCAGAGATATTGGTCTGATTGGAGTGATCCTGTAGTTTGGAGTCTAGTCAGGAAGACAGAGAAAACAACAAAATCATAACACAAAGAAATGGAAAAATGCAACTGTGGCAAAGCTGTGGAAGAGGTTTACATGCTGCTACCAACCCGTAACGAGATCGTACAGAATCAGAGAGATCAGAGGAGGCTGTGCTGAGGACAGACCCCCTAAACTGACATGCCAAGTATGACTTGGAATTCACCACTTGAAGGAAGGAGCAAGGGAAAAGCCAGCTTAAAAAGGCTGTGTGGCAAGAGTGTGTTCTCCCCTCCCCTCTTCCTTTGCTTTCTGTTTTTCCCCACTCTTTCTCATCACCCCACGGTGGCAAGATGGCTACCACAGCTCCTGACATTGAATATGCATTTAAGTGGGGGTGCAGAAAGGGAGGAAAAAGGGGAGAACATTAGCTTTGTCTGACCCTTTTATCAAAAATTAAAATCTTTCTGAGAAGCCCCTGTTCCCCCTCCCCTCCCCCCAGCAAGCTTCCCTTGTATTTCATTGCCAGAATGAAATTTTGATATTTAGGTCAGTCGCTGACAAAAAGGAATGAGGTCAACATGATTGATTTAAGTCAAGAGAGCTCTTCCTTTTATTCCAAGGTCAAGTATGAGTTTTCTGAGCAGAGATGCTGTTGCCGCAGGGATGCTGTTAGGTAGGCAATCAAAAGTGTCTGCCCCCAAGACTGCAACAATAGTCCAAATGGAAAATGGAAAGGAGTAGGCATTGGTGATTCAACAGCAGGGCTGATGGACAAATTTAAGATGGAGGTAGAAAGAGGGGTCTTCCCGTAAAACCAGCAGCCACGGGAGCAGGGTGGTTGTGTAAGTAGAGTATGGCTCTCCTGAGAGCAGAGTTTCCTGAGCCTAGGCATTTGTTGTGCGTGGTTGTGTTAGGTTCTCCAGACAAACAGAACCTATGTGTGAGGAGCAGGCTCATGTGATTGGAGGCTGAGAAATCCCATAATCTGTCATTTGCCAGCTGGAGATACAGGAAAGCTGATGGTTCCAGCCTGAGTCCGAAGGCCTGAGGTCAGGGAAGCCAATGGTGTAAACAGCAGTCCAAGGACAGGAGAAGATGAGATGAGATGTTCCGGCTCAACCAGTGAGGCAGGAAAAGAAGAGGGGGAGGGGGCGGATTCATCCTTCTTCTGCTGGTTCCATTCAGGATTGCATGATGGTGCCGCACTGGGAGGGAATCTACTTTACTAATGCCACCAATTCAAATGCTAATCTCATCTAGAAACACCCTCACAGACACACCCAGAAATAATGTTCAACCTGGGCACCCTGTGGCCAGTCAGGTTGATACATAAAATTAGCTATCACAGTGGCCATCCTGTGCACTGCAGGGTGTTCAGCAGAATCCCTGGCCTCTGCCCAACAGACACCAGCAAGTACTTCCTGCACAGTAGTGACAAAGTATCTCTCCAGGCTTCGTCAAATATGCCCCGGAAGGAAACATTATTCCCTATTGAGAGCCGCTGCCTCAGAGAATTCCTCCCACTAAACGTGGCTTTGAGTGCTGTGATCACAGCAGGACCCCAGGCACACAATTTCAGGAGACACTCTTCCCCGCACCACAAAGTAAGTGCTTCTTTACATTCTGTGCCCCAGGAGCTTCACTGCCTCTCCCTAGTTCTGGCCATGTGGTGTAAGCCTATATTTCAACAAGAATAAACCTGATTCTAGGTTCTTGTTCGAGGGGGTTGTTGAAGTCAGTGCTCTTTATGCAGCACAAAGTGGTCTGTGCATGAGAAACTCCAGGAGAATTCCTGTCTATATGTCCAAAGAATAGACATGTTTTTCCTAAGCCACTGGTTTGCTTTTATCTGATGAATATTATAAACTGTACAATCTTCTGCCTCCTTTTTGACATTGGTTGTTATTAAATTGTTTCCCTTTTTTATATTGGCTGTTACTGAACTTGGAAACCAAACCTGCGGCTTCCACAGCAAGAGTATATAATATTATTTCTTGCATTAGTCCTGAATATATTTTAAATTCCTGCTTTTGTTTTTTTTCTTTTTGTGTTGTCTCAGTTTTGTTTTGGGTAATCTTACATTTTATGTATCCATATATTTAAAATACCTTAAAGATGTTCAGAACCAATGTTGTTAAATAACCAGCACAGAGCCTGGCCCCCAGAATGCATTTGGTATGGAGAAGTTTCCTTCCTTCAGTAATGATATAAAAAAGTGAGACACTGTGTGGAGCAGGCCTTTGTAAATAACCGAAAGTTCTGGAAATAGAAGAGCCGTATTTGGGATGAGGTTGGTTTCAGGGGCAAAGAAACAGAGACCACTTGTAGCAAAAGATATTAAAAGTAGATCCACTTTTCCAGGAAAATAAATAACATCCCGTGGTCGACTTCCGACCTGTGTCTTTGCTGATAGAAACTCTTGGAGCTTAGAGAATTTTCCTGAAACCTGCCGCCCACACCCAGCCCTGAAAGCACTTTATTAGTCTGTGTTCAAGTGCCTTAAGTGTCATCTTCCTTCAGCATGGACACACGTTATGACTGTGGGTTATGTTCCATTTTTCAAAGGCAAGACTCAAGCAAAATGACAAAGAGGGTTCAGTTAAGAAGCACTTTGAAAGCTGAAAGCTATGGTTATATTAAGTGAGTGAACAATAGGCCCCATCAGCAAAGACAGAGCAGATGTGGGGGTGGGGGTGCTCTGAATAGCCTCTGCTTCTTGCCATGAGATTACTGCATTTTCATCACAATTATTAAATCTTGGCAAGAGGCTCAGCAGCCTGTTACCCACCTCCCTGATGTCAGGCCGCTCTCCCACGCTGCAATTTTGAAACCTGGTTGGCAATTGCACCCTGAAGAGCAGTTCTAACAACACTGTATCAAACTTTTCCCCACTCGAAATCTTCAATTATGTATGTATAGGCTAATGGCAATCTACAGCCTGCCATTTCCTCCCTGTCTTTCTTCTTATCGCCATGTCATTAGCTTCAACAAAATTAACTTAGGGACATTTAGTGCTCAGAAAAGCCAGGGGAATAATAACAGATGGATTAGGGTAAAGGGGATAAGGCAGACAGAGGACAGTTTGACTTCCTTTTAGAAAAGGTTGAGCCACACAAAGAGAAAGGCACATACACACAAAGATAACATCAAACTTTGCAGAGAAAATCTCAGCGCATGGTGAGCTAAGCTACTAGAAATCCCTAGGATATTAAATAATCACCAATCTTTAAGGGAAACACGTGGGACAAATTAAAGTTATAATGTATTTTGTACAGTGTAGAACTTTGGAAAAAATAGAAGAGAGATGATAAAATATTATTTTTCCCTTAGCCTATATAAATTCTTAGTAATAAATAATAAAGATTCTGGATTAAAATCAACAATTCCTCTGTGTCAGGGACAGAAGGGAATGACATGTAAAGGACTGTTCAGAAAGATGGCATCTGGGCTTTATCAGAGCCCAATAAAAGTAAAACCTCAACAGGTACGTTTCAAGTGGCTTATTTATCCATTCTGTGGTTAGCATTAATTAGCCAGGTCTGACTCTACTATATTGGGAAGAGTGTTTTGAACATAGTGGGCATTCAATATGTGTTCATAGAATTGAGTTAAGGTTTAGTTGTATATGTTTTAAAAGCAAAAGACGTAAAAACACAAGGGGATGTCATTTGGAAATAACTCTCTAAATATACTCTAAGATTTCACATTTTCTATATTCCCATTGGGGAATAAAGAAATCAGAGTTTTATAGAATAAACATAGCTTTTAGAATTTATAAGTAAACTTTAAAATTTATCCCATGAAAGTTCTCAGCACATTCTTATGGAAAAGATTTTGTTATTCAGCTGAGGTAGATATTACTTAGTGCCCTTGTAGCCCCTAGAACAACTGCTCACTGTTGGGTCCAGCCAGGTAATGGGTTCTGGCCAATAGGCTGGTGAAGAATGTGACATCGGTTCATCTGGCAGGGTCAATGAGCTGACCATAGGCAATTGGTTAGTCTCTCTTCCCAATGCATTGACCAAGGAGGCTACATGCTCTGCAAGATGAAGCCATAGGATGGGCTCTTTATCACCCTGGACTTCTAAGTTACCACATGGAGGATTATTGCCCTAAAAAGTCATTCAGGGTCACACGAATATTTGTACATAGAAATAAACCTTTGTTTTGTTAAACTACTTAGATCTCTATTTATTACAGAGTATTATAAAACTTATATAGTACTTATTAACATACCAAGCTTTAGGAGTGAGAAAATTGAAGCTCAGAGAATTGTTTTAAATGGCTTTAGGTTATATTGCAGGTAAAAGGCAAACCGGTATATGAACACAGGTCTTACTGAACATATATCAATACGAAGAAAAACATTCAGCCCTCCTACAGAATGGGAGGAAAAGCCACAGTTGGTCTTTTTTGGGTTATAGAGGTAGGCAGTGAGATCTATTCTGGGCAGTGGGACCAAATAAAGATTTGTGAAGAACAGACGCACCTCTTCTGAAACAGAGATTAGCAGAGAAGCAGGGGAAATAGTTCCTTCTTACATGTTTTTTGTTCTGCCCCAAGTGCTCTTCCCATAGGTATTATTAAGTAATTTTTGTTTCTACAAAAGAAAGCCCCACATTTCAGTGGCTTAACAAAAAAGAGGTTCATTTCTCATTGACATAAAGTCCAATCAGCAGAGCTTAGTAGCTTAGTGTCACACAGCTATTCAGGAACCCAGGTTGGTAGACTGTACCATCTGCAATAGTGTCCAAGGTCACCCTGGGCACTGGCAGAAACCCAGCAGCCTGAGGAAGAGCAAGTGTGAGGAACTGAGCTGGTCTTTTTGGACTAAGCCTGGCAGTGGCATACATCATTTCTCTCTCATTCCTTTGGCTAGAAGACAGTCCTGTGTTTCTACTGACCTACAAGTAAAACTGGGACATTTAATCTAGCTGGGTGTCTAGGAGGAAAGGGAAAAATATTGGTAAAAGTATAGCAGTCTGTACTGCATCAATCCTTCTGGTCACCAAATAACCATTCAATTCTTCTTCTTATGCATAAAACACACTCACCTGCCCCAGCTGCATCATCCAGTCATCCGAGAGAGGCAACCCAAAGCCCTGTTTAATCCCTGTATCCAGCTCAAAGTCCAGGATCTTCAGGTGATGTGCAAACCTCTCCCTCAGATGCCCATTTATTTTCAGAAATCTGAACTAAGAAGTAAACTGCCCTCCCAAACAATGGTGACATAGGGACAGAAAACTGCCAAAATCCTCCGGTTTTGGAAAAGAAAGAACGACACAGCAGTAACTGGTTCCTGCACAATGAACTCTTGTGAGCCAGGTATTGTGAAGGCTTCGAGCCTTGAGTTGTGGAAATTTTCTCGATTAGTTTGTAATAGTTCCTTGCAGGAGGAGTTACCTTGTGTGTAGTCTCCATGGCCCCTGGTGACACCCACCCTCTGAGTGGCTGTTCTTTGCCTATTTAAACCTAAAGGTTTGTTGAGGGTTGCATAGCTTGTGCTGGCTATTTTTTGTTAGTGATGCTTAGAGGCCCAATAATTGCTTTTAATTTCACATAAAGAATTTTTAGTTTGAACTCATGGTATTTTTAATCTATCCAATTACCTCAAAATCTTAGGAGGCTTCTAACTTTCTCTTTTTCAATCAGCTACTTATGCCAGAAACTCAACCCAAATTTATTTTCTAGACAAAGTTCTCAATCTGTTTTTTTTTTTTTTTCATTTTTACTTTTTGACCTCATCTTTTTCTTAACTTAATATCAGTTTACCCTGAGACACCTGGATAGATGGAAAAATCATATCCTTTATCTCATCTCTGAAGAGTCACTTTGTTCAACTGGTAAGTTTTATGAAGCTTTTGTTACTAAGCATCTTTGTCGAGTTTGAATCTGCAGGCACTGGGCTTTTCCAAACTTTTACAAACCCAGATTTCTTGTCTCCTTTTTATTCTAATCGAAAATCAGCCAGTTATATCCTGAAATGATCTTTCTTATAATAGTTTTCTATTAGTGAACAATCATAACTACTTCTTTCTGATTCTTTCATCCATTTTCCTTGGAATCACTGACTTAATGGCATAAAATCTTATTTCCATGTTTTATCAAATGTTTTGCTAAAAACTTGCTTCTATGTAAAATTTCCCAGCCTCCAGCATCAGTTTCTTGCCCCAGTTACCAAATCAGTGGCATATATTTTAAGTTTTTATCCAATTGTCCTCCAAATGTGTCATAATTTCTCTATTTGTTAAGTAAGTCCAGCTTCTGTAATAGGCAAACCTGAACTCTTAATTGTTTAATAGGTATTTATTTTTATTTTTTCATAAATTAAGTGGTGGTAGCCTGAGGTTTCCAGTACATGGTCACTGAGGATGTCAGGCTAAATGAGTCTCTACCATCTTGCTTCCAGCACTGCTCTGGTCATTGACATCTGGCTGGCAAATACAGAAAAAACGATTAAGAAAGATTTCAGTAAACATTTTTAGAGGCCAGTTTGAAAGTGATATATCTCATTTCTGAGCATATTTTGTCGGAGGCTAGGGTTTTGCAGAGTGGGTAGGGCAAAAGAACAAAAGCCCGTGAGAGCAGGGGTTCAAGTGTGAGAGCGATTCGACAGTAAAGGGATTGGAGTGAGGAGGGTGCACAAGAGTGGGGCAACTAGTGCAGTTGGAGAACTCGTGGTCTTGATGAGGTCTAAGAGCACAAACATAAATAACAAAGTGAGGAAATGGAAATATAGAAATTATGGTCAGAGGGTAAGGTGTTGGAACTGACGTTTCCTTAGATCCATCTGTGAGCAAAACTTAAATTTTGGTGGGAGGAGCGGGTTGCTAAGTCTGGCTAAAATGCCTTTGCTCTGTCAGTTCTTTCGAGTCCAGCTCAGAGGCAGGACGAGGACACAGGGGTTAAGCTTGAGAGTTCTGGAGTCAGAATACCCCTGTTTGAACCTTGGTTCAATCACTCGTTAGTTTTGTGTCCCTTGGCATAGAAATCTCTCTCCACTTCACTACTCATCTGTAACATGGTAATAAGAGCCTTTCCTCCTTCATAGGGCTGTTTATAGAATCAAGGAGTTAATATGTATGAAGTGGTCCATACACTCTAGCCTATAGGAAATAGTCATTTATAGCCTGTCTCTGTCATTCCCAACTATTCTGTTTTCAACATTCCCCTTCCCAGTTCTATCCCTATTTTTACCCTAATTCTATGGAACTAAACAATATTCAATATATGAACAGTGTTTTTAAAAAATAATATTCTATACCCTCAACCTTAGCTCCAAATTCATCTCACAACCTCTAGATGGGAATTTCTTTTTTACCACATTAAATATCCAATTTCAGGTATAGTGGCATAGTCTAAAGTGGCTCCATTTCACTAAATTTCTCTTGAGAATAACTACCAAAAAAAAACCCAAACAAACAAGAAGCTTTTTGTAATAGAAAGTTTGGGCCAAAGTTGTGGCTGATGATCTACTTTTGCATTCATATCACAGCTGTCACCACCCCACCTGGTCAGGTATCATTGCTAGTGGTAGTCCTTGTGCTTCTCCTTTCACCAGGCTGGAAATCTCCCATAGATTACAGTCTTACTATTCAAAATGTGGTCCACTGACCATCACATCAGCATCACTTGGGATGTTGGAAATGCAGAACTGCAAGCCTCATCTAGACCTACTGCATTCAATGCTACGTTTTAACAAAATGTGAAGAGATTCTAATGCACTATAGGTTTGCAAAGCACTGATCTACAGCAAAGAAAGTAAACTTTATACCTGTTGGCCTAAAGGAAGGGTTGCATCTTTAAAAAAGTACCCTGCCAGATATCAGGCAGAGCCTGCTTAGGATTCATCCTTCCTTTTAGAGATGTGGAACTTAAATTCTAATATTTTTTAACTTGTGATTCAGAAATGAGTATAGGGAGTAGCTGGTTTCTCAAAAAAATTTCTGGGTCACACAAGATTTGGAGAGTTTCTTTAAAGTGTTTCTCCTTAGTTTCCCTAATGTAAGCTTCTCCCTATTTCCAAAGGGAGGAAACAAACAAAAAAGTTGGAAAGAAAATACAATAGGATTTGTGTTTGTGTGAATAACCCTTAATGGTCTGTTCAACTGGGAGAGAAGTCTAGTAAAATAATCAGCTAGACTGGGGGAGTGGTGATCTTTTATATGTAGGTTCAGGAGGGGGCTAAGAATAATCTGCTTGGAGAGAAGAGAGTAGTTGTCCCAAGAAACTTGTCTTGAAGCTGTGTTAGTACAACGAGCATACCACTTTTAATCAGAGTATATGCTGATGGGGACTCTAGCCAGCGGTGTCCACAGGGTTGTGGATGCAATGAACAAATTCACACGGACTGCAGAAGTCCTGTGGAGAAAAAGGGACAGCATGGTCACTCTCTGAAAGAGAGCGTGCCTCGACCCTTGCCTGGACAGGCTTTTATTGGCTTTCGAATAGTGTTACATCAAAGAAGGTTCTCATTCATTATGCTTAGGTTTGCTCTAGGTGATTACTTTTTACTGGTAACAAAGGAAAGGATGTTACTGATTACTTCTTACAGATTAACAAAGAAAAAATACTACAAATATAAGGGAACCATAAGAGTGATTGGTCTGGTTACACTCCGTCCTTGGGAGAATTAGCACAGACTTTAGGAAGTTACTTTAAAGACGTGCAGTGAACATTTGCTGCTTCAACTCAGAGTAGGGGAGTTTTAGCAAAAGCAAGCCTCAAAGCAGCCTAGGTACAATGCAGACCTGGTTTCCCAAGGGAAAGCTGATCCGTGGGTTTGGCTTCCTGTGTGCTGACTCTCACCTGGTGGTTTTCCAACAGGGCTGGGCTACATTCGCCACGCCAAACGGATTGGTTCCCTGTAATGTGCCTATTTGGCGTGATGGTGATAGAGATTATGGTGAAAGTTAAAGCCCATCCCCATATTATCAGCTTAGAAGACAAATTGCCTACTTGATAGGGTCTATTATTAAACACATATTAAATGTAATTTCAGGTTGGAAGGTCCCATCCTCAAAAACAAAAACTAAAAGCATAGTTTAGTGGGATTTTTCCTTATCTAAGCTAAACACTAGACCAAATGAGGAGGCCATCAATAGCTTGTAAATTTCTTAATCTTTCTGACCACTCCAAGTTTGTTTGAATTTCTCCCTAGCTCTTGGCTTGAGTGATTAAAACCAAAACCAAAAACCAATTGCAATTAAAATCCTTGGTAAACCCTTCTTTAGCAAAGTTATCAAAGTTAACATCACCCTCAGCAAGACATATTGCTATTATACTTTCACTGATATGATGCACTTAGCAGGACACAATATCACTTTTAAGGTATTCTTGCCAAAAATGTACAGTTTCATTCTATTGAAGTTTTCATGGAAAATATCAAACAAACTGAAATTGAGGGCCATTTTATAAAATACTGGTACTCTTCAAAGGTATCAAGATTGTAAAAGACAAAGAAACTGTCTCAAACTGAAGGAGACAACTAAAAGCAATGTAGAACACTATATAAGATCCTGTAACAGAAAAAGGGCATTAGTGGAAAATATAGTGAAATTCTAAAAGTTGCAGTTTAGTTACTAGTATTGTATCCATCCAATGCCCTGGTTTTGAACCATTGTACTAGGATTATGTAAGATGTTAATATTAGGGAAAGCTGAGTGAAGGATATAGGGGCATTTTTGCTATAATTTTTGTCACTTTCATATGTTTAAAGTCATTTTAAAATGAAAAGATTTTAAACAAAAGCTCAAAGCTCTTTTATGTTTGTTTATAGAGAAAACTACAGAAAATGAGCCCCAATTTTCTGTCAGTGCTAGGATGAAAGCATTAGAGAGGATAGGAAAATACATGAAGATGCTTGGGCCAGTAGCAAGAATAATCGGGAAAGCCCCAAGCATTGATCATAGTCTGAGAAGTGGCCCTCAGATTTATTAAAACATGAGTATACATCACAAAGATCCCAAAAAATAACACATGTTAAATCTATCTATTTAGTTAAATCAATCTATCATCTATCTATCTATCTATCTATCTATCTATCTATCTATCTATCATCTATCTATCTATCTATCTATCATCATAACTATCTATCTACATATACTCATATAATGTATATCTATATTAGCCATTATGAGCTGAACTGTGTCCCTCCCAAAATATATTATTGAAGCCCTAACTCACAGGTGCAAACACAAGGCCTGCATGCCGAATTCAGCCCTCCACCTTGTTTCATCTGGCCCAGCACCCCGTTTCTATCCGGCAGCAGCGCTGAGCTCCTTGCCCTTAATTAAGGAGTAGTTACATTTGCACAGTCCTAAAATTACATTCGGCCCTTTGAAGGTAACCATGAGGCTGATGTGGCCCCCGGTAAAAATGAGTTTGACACCCCTGCCCTAACTCCTAGTATCTCAGAATGTGACTGTATTTGGAGATAGAGCTTTTAAAGAAATGATTAAGTTAAAATGAGGCTGTTATTGTGGGCTCTAATCCAATCTGACAGGTGTCCTTATAAGAAAAGAAGTTTTGGGCATACAAAGTGATACCGGGGATGTGGGAACACAGAGAAAAGGCAATGTGAGGACACAAGCAGAAGGTGGCCATCTGCAATCTCTACTTACACTTTGATCTTAGACTTCTAACATCCAGAATACAAGAAAATAAATTGGTTGTCAAAGCCACCCAGTCTGTGGAATTTTGTTATGACATCCCTAGCAAATTAATGCACTCACATAAACTGAAGTCTATCTGGAAAAAGTCCAGCCATTGTTAAAATAACGAGAATGGTTTGCGGGACATAGATGTATCATGGCAGCCAAGGACAGTGGACTGGAATGTTCTGCATGAACAATGATGACATCAGTGGGGACAGTAGACTCTGTTAGAATGAGCATGTGTACTGCGTGGCCTCTGCCATTTAAAATGACTGAGCAAGTAGAGCAATGAATCTGCATAAAATTTTGTGTTAAGCTTGAACATTCCTCCATGGGAACGATTCAGATGACTCAGAAGGCTTTCAGGGACAATGAAATGAATACAGTGCAAATAAAAGTATGCCACAAATACTTCAAAGATGGTCTGTTGAAAGAATCTGTTGAAAGTGATCCATTTTCTGGAAGGCCTGCAACAAGTAGAACATCTGAGAAGGTTGAACATATGCGGGCTGCAATCAGCAAAGACTGGCAACCCAGGGGACTCAGCCACTCTACAGACCAGATTTGATGCCCTGTTACTTCTGGCTTTTCCTAAAACTAAAATCACCTTTGAAAGGGAGGAGATTTCAGACCTCAATGAGATTCAGGAAAATACGACAGGGCAGCTGACGGAGATTAGGAGAGCTGTGCGAGGTTCCAAGGAGACTACTTTGTAGGGGACTGAAGTGTCATTGTCCTATGTACAATATTTCTTGTATCTTGTATCTTCTTCAACAAATGTCTCTATTTTTCATATTACATGGACATACCTTACTGTATACCTTCTGGACAGAACTCATATTTTAAATAAATCTATATTTAATTTAATCTCTTTAGCCTTCTCTAAACATGTCATTTTTTCCCATGCATTTATGGATGAACATACTATCTTCCCAGATATAAGACTCTTGGCATATGCTTTCGACACTCTTTAAGGCCTATCTTAAGCCTTTTATCTAAAAGATGCTCCACTCACTTTTGAATGAGTATTAGATATACAGATTTCTCCAAATGCTTTCTTCATTTTAAGGTATTGTGTTTAAGAAGGACTTGGACAAACTTCAGCATATTTACAGGAAGTCGATTTGGATTACGAGCAGTCTATAAATCTTGTTTTTCTAGGAACAGTGGTAGGATTTGGGTTTGCTTAGTTTGAAGAAGAAAGTCAGGAAGGACACGCCAGATGCTTTTAAATATTTGTAGGTGGTACCAGTGGAAGAGACCAGGTTTATTTTGTTAATTTGTACAGAGTGAACCAGTTAGTTCGAGGGAACATATTTTTGAACTATTGGCACCATGCAGTATTAGAGTGGTCTTGCATGAGAGGTGGTAAATTCTCAGTCACCCAAGGTATTCAATCATTTAGTGATCACAAGCTGCCAAGGATTATCAGGTCCCTTCCCTGTGTGGAGGTGGGATATGTTTACCTTTTGGAGTTTTCTAGCTCTAAGAGTCTTAGACATCTGTAAAGGTAACATGGGAAAGGATTGAGAATTTGGGAGAAAATATCCCCCAAAAAACTGTCAAAGATATTGGTATGAATGAAGCAAGAGAGTACTCAAAAGTCATCCACTGACCCTGCCCCACAGGGAGTTGGCTTAATTGGTGTGGGTTAGGGCCCAAACATGGATATTTCTAAAAATCTTCTCAGGTAATTCTAGTTGTACAGCCAGGATTGAGGTCTCTCATCTAGTTGAAGTATTTAGCAACGCTGTACAATATTCTCTCCCAATTCCTCATAATCTTCAGCAATTCTCAAAATCCTGAGCTTTACGTCAGACTTCCTGACAAAGAAGATGATATAAATTCTTCTGAAGTATGCTAGCACCAAGCTACAGAAGAGTTATAACCCGATCAGAGGTTTCCGCTGTCTACACCTGTTCAACAGCAATCATCACACCCAAAGTTGATGCAAAAACTTTGTATGAGAATGTTTTTCTAAACGTAAAAGTTTTTCCAACTCCCTCATTGTGTGATAAATCTTAAGCATTTGGGTAACTACACCAGATGCAGCCCAATATTTACCACATATCCTTCATCCTGCACTGAGAGCTAGAACCTAAAAGGAGAGTCACTTTTGAGGGTGGTAGGGAAAAATACTACAGGAATTATTAAATATTTTTAAAATGTATCATAACAATCCACAGCTGCTGCAATGCATAAAATGTTTTTCCCTCTTTGGGAGATGAGAATAATTATAAAAATAAAAATAGCAGCTAACATTTATAGAGCATATATTCCATGCTTGTTAAGTGTTCTAAGTAAGCACATCACATTGATTAATCAATTTAATTGTAACAACAATCCTATGAAGTAGGTTATATTTCCCTTCCCCTTCCAGTTATACAGATGTGGAAACTGAGGTTGAGTGAATTTCTCTGGGTCTTAGACGTAATAAGTGACAGTGCTGGGATTAAAGTTCAGGATGCCACAGTTTAGAACTCATGGTCTAACTGCCTCTACCCCCCATAGATATGTCTAGTTTAGTGTCATCAGAAGATAGTAAAAACCATTTGCTGTCATCTAGCCCAACTCTTCATCTTGTAGATACCTAACAGGGATCATGACTGACAGGTCTGTCAAACAGATGTGACAGTCTGGCCACCATGTAGCTAAGCAGATAAGCAGATCAAGGAACCCATAACATGTCTCTTTAGTCAAGCACTAGACTATATGTTATTTATGTCAGTACTTTTATTTTATTCAATTAGCTCATACCTTGTGTATAAATGGAATTAATTAATTTTCTTTAATCTATAATTGGGTCTGACCATCTAGCCACCACTGTGATTTGATTTTTGTCTTGTGCTGCTAAGTTATCACTATTCTGGTTCTACATTGCTGCAGATATAACTTTGCTAGCTGTCAACCCTATCTATTTGCTTTCATGTCCACTTGCTTGTTTT
>VMDR010025748.1:0-14334 GCA_007922815.1 Macrotus californicus
TGAATAAATAAAAAAGGCCCAAATGGAAGAACAGATCAAAGCTCCAGAAAAAATACAACTAAGTGATGAAGAGATAGCCAACCTATCAGATGCACAGTTCAAAACACTGGTAATCAGGATGCTCACAGAATGGGTTGAATATGGCTGCAAATTAGATGAACAAATGAAGGCTATGCTAAGTGAAATAAAGGAAAATGTACAGGGAACCAACAGTGATGGGAAGGAAACCGGGACTCAAATCAATCGGGTAGACCAGAAGGAAGAAAGAAACATTCAACCAGAACACAATGAAGAAACAAGAACTCAAAAAAAACAAGGAGAGGCTTAGGAACCTCCAGGATGTCTTTAATCATTCCAATATCTGAATCATAGGGGTGCCAGAAGGAGAAGAGGAAGTGCAACAAATTGAAAACTTATTTGAAAACATAATGAAGGAGAACTTCCCTAATTTGGCAAAGGAAATAGACTTCCAGGGGGTCCAGGAAGCTCAGAGAGTCCAAAAGAAGTTGGACCCAATGAGGAACATACCAGGGCACATCATAATTACATTACCCAAGATGAAAGATAAAGAGAGAATCTTAAAAGCAGCAAGAGAAAAGGAGACAGTAACCTACAAAGGAGTGCCCATCAGACTGTCAGCTCATTTCTCAAAAGAAACCTTACAGGCAAGAAGGGGCTGGCAAGAAGTATTCCAAGTCATGAAAGGCAAGTACCTACATCCAAAATTACTCTATCCAGCAAAGCTTTCATTTAGAATGGAAGGGCAGATAAAGTGCTTCCCAGATAAGGTCAAGTTCAAGGAGTTCATCATCCCCAAGCCCTTATTATATGAAATGTTAAAGGAATTTATCTAAGAAAAAGAAAATAAAAAATATGAACAGTAAAATGACAACAAACTCACAGCTATTAACAACCTAAAACAGAAACAAAAACAAACTAAGCAAACAACTAGAACAGGAACAGAATCACAGAAATGGAGATCACATGGAGGGTTATCATCAGGGGTGTGTGTGGGGAGAGAGGGGGAAAAGGTACAGGGAATAAGAAGCATAAATGGTAGGTAGAAGATAGACAGGGGGAGGTTAAGGATAGTATAGGAAATGTAGAAGCCAAAGAACTCATATATATGACCCATGGACATGAACTAAAGAGGAGGAATGTGGGTGAGAGGGAGTGTGTAGGGCAGAGGGGAATAAAGAGGAGGAAATGGGACAACTGTAATAGCATAATCAATAAAACATGTATTTTTAAATCCTACAAAAAAAGAAATAAAAAAATAGGAATAGAAAAAATTGTAGTGCCTCTAAAAAAAAAACAACAGACTTTCAAAAAAGTAAAACTTCAGCAGATCCACTCTTCTCACTACCTCGTTCATTTCGGGAATAGTTATTTTTCACAAAAATACTATTTCTCTTAACAGATTGGTTATTAATATTTTTCCAAATGAATTAATTTTCTCAAACTGTTTTATTCCCTATATTGATAAGCTATTGATAGCTATAACCCACACAAACAAATTTATTTTGGGGATCCGCCATATTTTGTAAGACTGTATAGAAGTTCTGAATCCAAAATGTTTGAGAGTCGCTGAATAAAACAGCACGTGGGCCAGGACTCAGGGAGACGGCGGGACAGAGACTTGTCCGTGCAGGAGGAGGGCTCGGGGCAGAGTCCCGGGTTCCCAGGCCAGGCTCTCGGGGTCTCAAGCCTGTGGACGCTCAGTGTTGGGAAATCCCCTTCTCTCTCACAAGCAACATCACCTCCCACATCCTGGATACTCATGACGATTACCCAGTTCTCACTGCCACTGGGTGTCCGAACTCTATGCGAGCCAATCAGCGTCTCCGCGCTTTAGATATAAAGTCCCCTCGTACCCAGATTCCTCCTCCCCAGACGCTCAGGGTCTGGGTGATGGATCCCCGACCTCTGCTCCTGCTGCTCTCGGGGGCCCTGGCCCTGACCGAGACCTGGTCTGGTGAGCGCGGGGTCGGGAGGGAACGGCTTCTGCGGGGCAGGAGCGAGGGGACCCGGCAGGGACGCAGGACCCGGGAACGCAGATGGCGCGTCCACAGACCCCACACCCCCGACTCCCTCCTCGGTCCCCACTCCTGCCGCCGCCACCCGCTCCTCTCAACCATCAAACCCTTTTCTGTTTCCCGGGCCATCGGCCGCTACTGGCCCCACCGCATATCCAAGACGCCCGTCCTCCCCGTCCCCAGGCCCCCACGCCCTGAGACAGTTCTTCACCTTCGTGTCCGGACTCGGGAAGCCCCGGTACTTCGTGGTCGTCTATGTGGACGACACGGAGGTCATGCGGTTCGACAGCAACGTCCCGAACGCGAGGGTGCAGCCGGGGATGCCCTGGAAGGAGCAGCCGTGGGTGGTGCAGGAAGATCCACAGTTTTGGGAGCAGGCGCGGCTCTACGAGTACTGCGAACCGATTTCCAGAGCAAGGGTGAACCACGTGCGTGCATACTACAACCAGAGCAAGGACGGTGAGCCAGGAGCGCGCTGGTCCGGGCACGACCCGCATGCACACTGGTGGACAAGAGTCTCCCCGAATCTGCGGGTCCGAACGGCCCCCGAGCAGAGTCCGTGGGCATCCCAACCCAGTCTTACTTTCCCTCAGTTTACGTTTACTCCCCGCGGGGCGGGTGTCGACTGGTCGGGTGGGGGCCACATCTGTCCTCTGGCCGGACTAAGTGGGCGGGGCTGACTTTAGGGCGCGGTCAGGGTCTCACACCTACCAGGGTATGAGTGGCTGCGTCGTGGGGACCGACCGGCGCTTCCTCAGCGGATATCGTCACACCGCCTATGACGGCACCGAAACCTTCTTGGTGAACTTGGACCGGAGTTCCACGACCCAAGCCAACAAGACCTCCCAGATCACCATATGGCGCGATTTGTTGGGTGAAGAAGATATGGAATCTTGGAGGGCCTACCTAGAGGACACGTGTGTGCGCTGGCTTCGCATGTTCCTGGAGAAGGGGAAGGAGACGCTGCTACGAATAGGTACCAGGGAGCGGCCCTCCTGAGGAGGGGATCTGTGGGCTTGGGTGGCTTCCTACAAGGAGAGGAGGAAAATGGGTCAAAGTCAGAATCCTCCTCCTGCTGGGGAGAGGGAAGAGTCCCCCAGTTGTCCTTATTCTGTGACTCACTTTCAGGCCCACATTTTCTAAAGGACAATAAGGGACCCAGCCTCTCCCTGAAGTAACCAGGGCAGTTCCCTTGCACCCTGCAGCACCTGGTGTACCAGGACGCTCTCCCTGGTTCTGAGGCTGCGACCTTCTCTGCAGGCCTCACTCTGACTTTTCTGAGTCATCAGCCTCCACCTGAGTCTGTGTCTCCCCTTAGAGCCCTGGACACTGCTACCCTAGGTTCCCAGCTAATCTGGAACACTCCAAGAAATAGGAAATAATCCCAGATGCCTCAGTCCAGCCTGGTGTCTGGGTGGTGCACTCCCTTCCCCCACCCCTGCTGTCCTGTCCACTCTAAGGGTGGTCACATGAGCACTGCTGGAGTGTCCCATGAACATGCAAAGTTCCTGCATTTTCTCACCCTCCCTCAGACCCTCCAAAGACACACCTGACTCACCACCCCATCTCTGACCATGAGGTCACCCTGAAGTGCTGGGCCCTGGGCTTCTACCCTGCGGACATTACCCTGACCTGGCAGCGTGAAGGGGAAGACCTGACCCAGGACATGGAGCTTGTGGACACCAGGCCTGCGGGGGATGGGACCTTCCAGAAGTGGGCAGCTCTGACTGTGCCCCCTGGAGAGGAGCAGAGATACACCTGCCGTGTGCAGCACCAGGCGCTGTCTGAGCCCCTGACCCTGAGATGGGGTGAGAAGGGGACGTGGGCACAGAGCCTCTCCTCAGGGTGTCCCTGAGCAGGGTCAGGACTCAGGCCTGAGATTGACCTCTCACCTTCCCCTCACAGAACCCCCTCCTCAGACCACCACCATCATTGTGAGCATCACTGTTGCCCTGGGTCTCCTTGGAGCTGCAGCTGCTGGAGCTGTGCTGTGGAGAAGGAAGTGCTCAGGTGGGCAAGGGGTGGGGCTGAGTTTCCTGTCCCATGAGGGTCAAGCCCAGGTGGAAGTGTGCTCTGCCTCCTTAATGGGCATCATATCCGCCCATGGGTGCTTGTCCATCTGGGGCCTATTTGCTAACACTGACTCTTTAGTGAGGCCCGTGGGAAAATGAAGGACACATTCATCACCAGATGACTCTAGCAATGGGGACTGATTCCCAGCTGTCACAGATCAGAGGGGAAAGTCCCTGCTGATGACAGATGTCCAGATAGGTGGTTGGTCCACTCCCCGCTCATGTAACTCCCCATATTTTCTGATCCTAACGTGAGTGTTTAGTCTCAGTTCTGGAAGACTCCCTGTACTTCAGGAGTAAGTGGCTCCTTTAGGGTCATGGGACCCAGCCTTCCCCCTCACTGCTCACAGAATGTTTTCTTCCCACAGGCAGAGACAGGGAGAGCTACGCTCAGGCTGCCTGTAAGTCTGGGTGTTGGGGAGGTGATGTCTGCAACCCTTGGGAGAGTGTGGGCTGGAGACTGTGAGGGGGGCCCCACCACCCCAGAACTCTGCTGTTGTGTCTTCCCCAGGCAGCGACAGTGCCCAGGGCTCTGATGTGTCTCTCACAGCTCCTGATGGTGAGACCCTGAGGGGAAGGAGTGAGGGGCTTTGGGATGGAGGGACATAGCTGGGTTTAGGGGATTCTCAGAGTGGGACATTCTGAGCATGTGGAGGCTGTGGGAGAATGTGACACTTCTGGGACTGACCTGAATTTGTTCACAATAACTTTCTTTTTTTTTTTTTGATAAATGTGCACTTTTTATTTAAATGACAATCAATATAATAGTTAAAAATTTTTCACTGAAAAGTTAGGAGTTCCAATAAAATTATGTTCACAATAATTTTCTTTCCAGGGTGACAGAGCTGCCATGTGCCATGTAGGGGACTTGGTATAAAACAGTTATTGCAGCCTCCCTTTGGGGCGTTAAGGATCCCTGACTGCTGTTTCTACACCCAGCCTTGGAACAGTATTTAATGATCTCAAGGTCCCTGCATTATTTTAATATTAGTGAGATATATATATATATATATATATATATATATATATATCAGAAGTGATTTAAATTAAAAGTTTAAGGTGTATTGTTTCTGGTAGGTGTTATTCTATCTACACCTTCACCCCATTTGTTAAGCTGTTCTAAGTCTCTTTACATTAATAAACTTACCATGAGGTTCAGACATAACCCGGGTGGGACAGACTGTGTGTCACAGGACAAGGGGACCTCATGGCTCCTCAGTGATGTTCCCTGTGGACAACCTGTGCTCCGTGTGCAATTAAGGGTTTCTTCCCTCACGTCTAAATGAACATTTTGGAGCCTCTGGCCATGGCTAGTTGAGTCCCCTGATTCTAACCAAGTGCTGCTTTGTTGCCTAGGAGTTGCCCCAAGCTTCCAGGGCTCTGTCTTATAGACCTCAGGGGTGTCCATGTGAGGTTCAGAGACCTGACCAATCTGTAGGTGAGGAATACCTGCTTAAAGCAGGAACTGTTCCAGCCTCCATGATCCTAAATCCACTGCAGACACTGTTCTCATTCTGCAGATGCTGAGTCCTGGAAGGTCATGGCCAAGGAGCCCATGTTTTTAGTGGCTTCCTCTGAGAGTTCCTCCTCGAGAGAGCCCTCGGGCTACAGAGTCAGTCTGGTTGCTGGGCTGAGAACAGAATCAGGAGACAAGGGACCAGCAACGCAGGAGGGAACCATGTGGGAATTCTCCTAGCGTTCCAGGATGCAGGTGCTGGGTGTTCTGATGGGGCTGTGAGGGGTGGAAACAGTGGGAAGGGACAGGACACTGAGTGCATTTGGAAGATGGATGTCACAGCATTTCCTAAGGATTCAGTCTGGGATGTGGGAAAGGAGTCAAGGAGGGCACCCCACATTTGTACTGTGCCAGCAGAAAGATGGGGTTATATCAGCAGAGATGGGGAAGATACTGGCATGTGTGGGGGAGGGGTGGGCATTTCAAGCCTTCAGCTGAAGAGAAGGTTAAGGTGAGATGTCTGCTAGACACACCAGTGAGGGCTCAGGGGCACAGATTAGTGTGGGGACCTTGAGGAGAAAAACATCTGGACCAGAAACACAGATGTGTAGGTGATGCTACAAAAATGACATTGAAAACCATGAACGTGGATGAGACCACCAAGGGAGCCAGGACTGTGAAAGAGGAAGGAACAAGAACTGGACACTATGCTTCTCTGTCCCCACAGTGGGGACGTTCATCTTGGTGACTCACCAACTTGGTGATGGATAGGTCTCCCCATCATACAGTCACCATTTGGTGTTTGTCATCCATTAGGAATTTACAGGGAGATATTTACTGAGAGTGTCCTGCTGTGCTCTTCACCACTTCTGCACTCACCCTCCTTAGTCCCTCTCATAACGTCCACCCAAGTCAATGAATATGTGATGGTGGTCCTGTATCAGCCCTGGACATTTCTTAGTAGGGTGTAAAGTACAGCTTAGGGAATATAGTCAACGGTGTTGTCATAATTGCCTGTGGTGTCAGATGGGAGCTAGAATTCTCAGGGAGGTTACTGAATACGCTCTATACATGTACACTATGTGTACATTCTAACTCATGGGCACAGACAGCAGTGTGGTACTATTGTCGCGGTCCCATCCGACAGGACCGCGTGTTGTTGTGGAATGCTTGTCCTACATCCTCGGACAAGTGACGAACAAATTCACGTGGACTAAAGGAATCTGGTGGAGAAAAAGGATGTGTGGCCAATCTCTCAATGATCAAGAGAGAGGGCTGGCCTGCGTGGCTGGTCCCTCAGAGAGGGAGGGCCTTGACCCCTTGCCTCGACAGGCTTTTATTGAAACTCCAGGTACATTACATTCAGGATCGTCCTCATTTCCTATGCATAGGTTTGTTTTAGGTGGTTAACTCTTATAGATAGTAAAGAAAAGAATGTTGCTAATCACTTCAAAGATAAAAAACAAAGTGGAGAGGTGGCTTAGCTGGTTACACATGTACTTTGGAAATCTGGCCCAAGTCAAAGTAAACTTCTGCTGTCTCCATCCCGGTTGAGGGAGTTTTTTTGCAAGAGCAAGTTTTAAAGCAGCCTAGGAATAATGCATGTCTGATTCCCCACGGGAGACCTATCCACGGATGTCACCTGCACACCATGCGTGTCAGGACTGCGTTCAGAACTAGAGCTGAACCACAGGCTACATCACACAGGAATAGGCTCCCCATAGTACTATCATGGGGTTGGGGGTTGGTGCAGCTGGGAGAGGGAATACGGGGATACATGTTGATGGGAAAACAGAAAGAAAGGAGAGAAAAATAAAATAATTTTTTAAGTTTAAAAAGGTGCTAACTTGGACATCGTGCCCAACATTCTGGCAGCAGTTTTTGAGGAGAAATCTGAGTATTTTTTGACAAGCCCACAAGCCATCCTGATCTCAGACAGATGTTGAACCCCACAATTCTTTGATGAGGTAGGACCCGGGTTGGCAAAAGGACTGAAATGCACTTTTAAGGGTTTGTGGTTTTTTTTTTTCTGGGGAAGGAAAGATAGTTCATATGTTGTCATATGATATGAAAGGTACAGCGTTTTCTGTACCGTGGGGGAAAGTCAAGTGGAAGATTGAGAAAGTGGCTCTCAGTTCAACATCATGAAAATCTCGGAATGCACACTCTTTGAGATTAACCCCCTGAGTGATTTCTGGAGCAAATAATGGATCCCAAAATTTCCTTATCAAAACACAAGAGGATTTCCATGTGGGTTATTGGGGGCTCATTTTATCTCAGGAAAAGCCACAAAACAGACTTCAGGTGTGAACAGCAACAGCTGTGGGACTAGAATGCACAAGAAGACCACCCTGGGTCACATGAGATGACCAGTGTCAGGGACTGGGGATGGGGTTCTGAGAAGAGAAGGAGCTGCAGGAAAGGGGCCAGTGGGAAACACCATGATGTGAGCGTCTGGTGAAGATGTCCCTGCACCGCAATGACATGTGACTCTAAGGTCAGCTCCTCCCCAGGAACACGGGACACTTTCTCTGCCTCCTGCCCAGTGCTCCTGAGGGCATCTCAGGAATGGCCATCACTGTCCCCAGTCACCAGATGTGCCTGAGGGTGATCTGCAGGGGACAAGTTTGCTCTACATTAGAGATGCCCCAGGGTTCCTACAGAGATGGTGTCATTGACAGGAGAGGTGACATGATAGTGGCATTGCTGTGGTGGGTCAGGACCATGCACTCTGTCCCTCTAACTGGGGTCAGAAGCCGCCCTGCCTGAGGAATCCCTGCTCAGAGCTGTGGAGCTCAGACCAGCCAGGTCAGGGCTCCCTTGAGTCCTCGCTCAGAGCAGAACCAGGAGGGGTCAGCCCAGGAGGGACAGGGACTTATGGGTGGGTAGCAGCCTGCGTGAGACTGTGCTAAACCTGCCTGGTCCTGAGCTGCCCCTCCTGCCTGGGCTGGGCAGGTGGGAGATGGGGAAGTGCTGAGGGTGTTTCAGGTGGGGCCAGACTCAGGAGGGGCCCTGCAGATCCCTGTGCCCTGGAGTCCCCATCACGGAGAGAAAGGGGTCAGTCCCTTGCAATCTGGGTGCAGCCTTGGGAACTCCTCCACCCTGTAACAAAATTCTGCTTCTCTGAGACCTCACGGGTTTAGAGTTGGGTGTGATGATAGGAGTGTGAATTGACATGCAGTGTTCAGTTATGACTTAAAAATCCCAGATCCTGAAATAAGGCCCAATGACAGACACACATGCAGCTACAAACAAGGACACATAAAAGTGTCTGCCCTTCAGTGACCACCCCCCCCACTATTCCTGTTTCTAATCCCCCTGCAGGAGATGCCACCCTCTCAAGAATTTCTGCAGGGACATTGTCTCCCTCCCGTGTGGTTACTGCATCTGTGACTGTCACTATGTTTCTGTCTCTCATTGAATGGGGACACCCCTCTGACCACTCTTAACATGAGCCAGCAGAGAAGGAAAAAGAATTTGGAGTGAGAGGAAGTCTCATTATTTTCCAAGTCTGCCAGAATGGGTGCATGTGCTGAAAATAACTAAAATATGACATTTTAAAAAATAAAATTATGAAGAAGACAATACCTTCTGTAGTAATTCAACAGGGTGTTTCATATTTGGAAATATCGATGTTTCTCTCTCACAGCAATGTTTCTCTCAATCCCTCTCTGAAAGCAATGAAAGAAAAGTGTCCTACAGTGTGGATTGTAAAAAGATAAAAAGGAAAGCAGAAGTTTATTTAAGGAAGTAGCACCAAATGCCAAATAACAGGTGAGGTATTTCCCCAATGCCTCTAGGGCGTGGGTTGTAGAGGGCACTAAGGGACTTATACTCGAGGGTCAATTGATAGGTGAGCACTACGATTCAGGGTGGGTTGGTCATTGCATCTAGTCCTATGTCAGCAATGAGGCTGTTCTGTCTGGTTCCCAAGTTCATTCCATGACTCCTCTGAGTCTAAATCTTCAGAGTACATATTTGAGCACATCAGATATTCAACCACTTTCATCTCTGCAGACACCTGTCCTCAGCCTTAGATCCTGCCACAGGTGGACAGGGTCCCTGCACACCTGGAGTCGGGTGGACACCCTGGATGTCCATCACCTCACCTCAGGCAGCCCTGGCCTCTCTTGTTCTGGATCCCCTGTCACCTGGAATCTACATGTTCTTTTTTTTGGTTTACACCCTCATTTTTTTCCACTTTGTCTGGTAGTATTTTCCAAAGAGAACGTGATAAGTTAACTGTTAAAACTCTAAATACATGAAGAAACTGTAGGCTGTCCTAGCCCTTCTTCACATCTTAACTGGATATAGAACTCTGTGTTGGAAGTAATTTTTTCTGCAGAAAGTGGGAGGCATTGTAATGTCTTCTAGTCTCCAGGCCCATATTTGCTGGCTCTTGAAGTTTTCATGATCTCTCCCACCCTCTTTCTGAAATTCTATTGTGATGTGTCTCGGTGTGGGTCTGTTTTATCTGCTGTGTAAGAATTCGATTAGGCCATTCAAAATGTAATGTCTTATCTGTAAACTTTGAGAAATATTCCTGAAAATGTGAAAACTCATTTACTATTCATCATTACTTCTAGACAAATAATATAAACTTGTTGGAATCCCTTGACTGACAGACTAAGAGGTCTTTTCTCCTGCTTTCCCACACTTTTCTATTTGTACCACTGACTACGAGAACAACATGAATCTTCCAGGTCACCTACTGAATTATTCATTTCTATGATGATATTTTTAATTTCCAAGTGTTTTTTCCTGTTCTATGATTGTGTATAATTGTTCTGTTTCAGACGCCGTTATCTTTTATGTCTTTCAGATTAGACTGAGACCAGTGGAAGGGGACCCATAGGACTCCTGGTCATCTGCTTCCGTAATATCAGGAACTTTCCCTCACAGCACTGGGTCATGATTACATTTCTCTCTGTCATTTCTGCTAATGGTCCATCTCCCCCACGACAGTGCCAGAGTCACAGAGTCAGGGTCCTACTCTGGCTCTCCACTCTGTTTCCAGATCCTAACTAATCCTGACACAGTGGAAGCCTTGAAATCCATGACAGATGACAAACTCGATTGAGGTTTCCAGAGCTAAGTTACACTGACCTTGAATAGCCACCTGAGCTAAGCCTAGCAGCCTCTTATCATAGAACATTCTGGAACAAGGCAAAACTTCACTTGCATGAGTGCAGACTTATAGTGAGGCAGGATAGTAAGAATCTAGGAAATTTCTTGGGCAGGTGAAATGGGGAAATGGAGGCAAGAACACTAAAGTCGGTTAAAGAGTCTGAACATCTTACAGGCCGCTGGTGAATCCAAAGACCTCATCTCCCCCAACCAAGGACACGTGAGAACAGATGGTTTCACCTGCCTTCCTCCATAACCAGAGCATGCACAGATTAAAGCACCCTGGTTGGGGGGAAAAGAAACAACAGAGACCAAATTAATGACATTTGCGCCAGAATAACACAAGGACAGATGAAGTCAGGGGGAAAAGTACCAAAACCAAAAACAAACAATGTTGCAGCTAGACAGACCAAAGATAAAAGTAAAACTGAGTTGACTAGAGAATACTCCCAAACCCACCCATTTGCTCACTTTGATGCAGCAACATATTAAAAACACCCCTGGAAAGCTGATGAATATTCTGCTGAAACTCTGCCCTGAGATTCTCACCCACAAAAGAGAGATAAAATCACTCCAGACAGAGACCTGGGGTAGCTTGCTCTGGAGTGCACCCACTCCCCATGTCAGACATGAACTTCTTTCTGTCCTTCTGTGCTCTAAAGTGCCCTTGAGATGATCAGCCAGGGGAGCAGAAGGCAGCCACAGCTTATCTCAGGATTATCCCCATCCTGTTCCAAGGTCCCTTTTCCTTGACTCCCCAGTGAGCTGTCAGCAGCCCAGCCTTGGCTCAGTCCTTTCCTGTAACATTTCCAGGACCCAGAGCAGCCCCATCTAGGCTCTCTCCAGTTACTTCTCCTACCCTAAGTCCGTCCTTAGTGTCACTGTCCCCAGGTTTAATAAACACACTTTGAAAATCCCCTGGACTAAGGTTCTGGAACACTTTCCAGAAAATGACAAGCACCCACACACCACATACCACATTCCAAACACCACGGGCTGGCCTAAGGCAGAACCACTCAGGCCCAGACCTGTCTGGTGACAACAGCTGGGAAAGGACCCAGTGAAAGTGAGTCATTAAGCTCTGAGAGAAAATACTCTGCATTCACCGCAGCTCTACCACCCCTGAACCTCTCTGAGTCTCCTTTCTCCCACAAGGATCCCATATCCAGTGCCTCTTGGGTTTGCTCTGAAGATTATACTGGACCCTCTGGTAGATCCCATGGTGTCACTGCCTGAGACACATTAAGAAATCCTCTATCAATAGTTAACATCATTCTGTTGATTGGAACATTTAGAGAAATTCCATTCTTTTTCTTTTACAAAACCACACTACAAGAAACATCCTTGAATAAAAATTTTTGGAACATGTCTGATTATCTTCTTAGGATAAATTCCTAAGAGGAATTTCTGGGTCAAAATGTAAGCACATTTAAATTGAAGAGACTTTTTGCAAAAGCATCCTTCAGGGGTTTTGTCCCAGTTTTCAATCCCTTCAACCTTCGCAAGAGAATGTGTTCTCTACCCTCTGGCTGACATGCTCACCATTTTCTTTCATCTTTGCCACACAGATAGATGGTTGGACACTCATGCTGACACAGAACATCAGGATCAGACAAGGACATCTAGAGTCAACCAAGACAGGAGACAGAACACCTCCATGCTGTGCGTTGTCTCAACACAGACAGAAAGGAGGCACGATGCAGCTCACACACTACCAAGCAGCTCCCAGGCCAGATAACAAAAGGGAAGGCAGTGTCTTTTTTATCAGACCTCATCCTCGCTCCAGTCTGCCCTGTCCCTAGGTATTTCCTGAGATGCCAATCACAGACTTGCCCCCTCATCCTCATGATGCCAATCTAGAGGGGCCCCTGCACCCAGAGATCCTTCCGAGATCACCGTGGAAGGTCCCCACTCCAAGGGGGTGCACTACCCCTCGCAGCAGCTATGCACACAGCCAGCTGTCTGCCCCCTGTGTTCCTCTGGAACTGTAATGGAAGAACACTGATGTATGTTACCTTCTTCTGTCAACATTTTTATGTGTCTGTGAGTTTGGCTATGGGTGTGAGTTTGTATCTCCGGAGCATGTGGTTGACATGGGAAAGTTTTATGTTTTCCTTCATGCTTTTCCATCTTTTGGTCTTAGAGAATTTTTCATTCCACAATTGTAAAAACTTCATATATATTGTCATCTAGGGGACAGGCATCCAAGGGTGAAGGGAAATGGAATTGCTTGAATTCTGGGGGTAATACGGGAAAGACAAAATGGTAAGGAATTCTAAGTTGAAACTTGAAAGTTTACATCTTCCTCTTCACAACTTTTTAATTACATGCGGGGCCTACAGGTATCTGGTATATGTTGTGTCAATACACATTTATTTCTTGAGTGCATAAAGACTTACCTGCCTCCTTATGCTCACCAGGTTGACAAAAACAACACCAAGGGTCCCAGAGTGATGTGCCCAAGGACCAGCTCCAGTGAGGAGCGTTTTTCATCATTTACAACCCTAAGGCGTTACATCACATTTTGGGTGATGTCTGCACACTCTACTTGTCAGTGCATATTAAGTCATCTTTCTTGAGCAATCTGTTTTTTGAGTATATATCTTTACAGACAAGTGAAGACAGCAGAGTTGTACAGAAATTAATATAATGCTGTTCATCAACTGTAATTCAAAAGTAAAAAAAAAATTAAAAAGAAGATAAGTATGTCTTGAATTCATGACACAAATGGATTGATTTCTTAACTCTCCTTAATAAAAATGGAGAATAAATAGAGAATGAAGAATAAATGGAGAATTACATATGTGCTATGATGACCAGAAAAATGCACAAACACACTTCTGCTACATCCTGAAGTACCATAAGCCCAGGAGAGTGACCTGTGGGGGCTGAGCCAGACTCTTCTTTATGGAGCAGCAAGTTCACTTCAGAGAATGAGTGACACAGAAGCTGTGAAGACTGAGGTTTGGTGAACTGGGAAACACTCTCTCAAAATGAACATGAGCTTCTCCCTCAAGAAATGTCAATGGGCAGTTGATACTTGAGAGCACTTGTCGTCTGGATGGATTGGAAGCTCTCAGAGGACAACCAGGATGCTGGCAAATGTGTGTGTCACCATGGCAACCACACAGCTTCCCAGAGCTGACAGCTGTTTCCAGTGGGGTCTGTGGTAACATTGACAAATGTGATTTTTGATGATGTGTCATTAAATGCTCCAACACTGGGAGATCTCTGTCACTTAGTGAAACAAGGCATCACTTTCCAATAATCCTGCATCAGCACAAGAGCCACTGAAACAACGTAACAGAATAGAAAATACTCAATGGTGGTGTTTCAGGTTCGACTTTGCAAAGTTTTTCAGGAACTAGCACTTGCATACCTTTAGTGTATGATCAATGATTAATATCAGACTTATCTGAAAATGTTATTGAAATTCTCCTCCTACATATTTTTGAGGCATTATATTTCTTCACATATCACAAACAAAATAACAGATTAAATGCAAAAGCAGATATGAAAATACATCAGACCTGTAATCATACAGACAAGAACTGAGAGAAACTTCCGGCCAAGATGGAGGCATAGGTAGACACACTGTGCCTCCTCGCACAACCAAAAGAAGGACAACAACAAATTTTAAAAA
>VMDR010025749.1:0-14338 GCA_007922815.1 Macrotus californicus
AACAACCAGGTTTTACTTTTTGCAACAATGAACGATTGAAAGTAAAATTAATTTATAGAAACATTTAGGGCTGAATTCTAGTGACATGCTTTTCTACCAAAGGCATCTTGGCAAGTTACTCATTATTCAGATTGTATCATAATGATCTCGAATTCACATAATCTGCCTGATTACCAAAATATGAAAAAATATAAAGCTATACATATTCAAAATTCAATTGATTATCTATTTCTTTATATTTGTGTAGCTCTCCATTATATGAAAATATGTCCAACATTTAATTGATCTGATTTGAATTATGTTTGCCTTCCTAATTTTGACATCCACTTCATACTTTTGTGACATTTGGGAAATAGGTCTCAAATTTTTACATAGCTGAAGACATGGTATAACATTCCAAAATTAATTGTGGACAAAAGGCAATAACCCTTTCTGTGTGCCTGGATCTGCTCTCCTCCCTGAAATTTCAGTGTTGATAGACAAGATAGTCATCTTTCTTTTTTTTCTTCCTTTGCCTTCTCTCTCTCTCTGTGGATGCTTTCTGAAAGCTCGGCCACAGAGAGAAAACTGATTCTGTTGCTCTGAGGGACATCCGGAGAGTGGATGCTGTGGTTTCCTAAGGATACAGAAGGAGGGGTTGGAAAAGGATGATTCTGTGTGGCAGGAAGCAAAGTTTCATAGGATGGTATACTCTTGTCATTATTCCTATGATGCTGCCCAGTGTAAGCAGATCATCTTCACCTCGACTCCACTCAGAAACTGTGCTCTTCTTCCCAAAAGGAATAAAAATACCCTCTTTTTACACCAAATTGAGGCCAGACCTGAGCAGGGATCAATAGACCATTGGGTCCTACAAAGAGAAAGAGATCATTGTAGGATGATAAGCAAAGCAGAGCCACTGACATTTTGCTGGGTATTTTGGAGGGGAAGAAAAATCTCCACGGTGAGGTGAAAGAGACAGGAAATGGAAAGATAGATCTAAACACATAAAATGAGAGTAAACATGTACTCCAAGAATAACAAAAGTACAAATCCAAGTAAGCAGTTGTACTTAAACGAGAAAAGAGAGAGGAGTAGAATCCATAAAATGAATCCCAAACTTTGAGAAAGGGCCAAAACAGAGACAATTCCATTGACTGGTGCTTCTCTTGGTTTCTGCAAAAGCAAAGATGGACTGAGTTCGTATGAGCTGAGTTAGTAAGAGCTGAGAGCTGCCCCTTGCACCCACGCCCTGAGCCATCTGGAGGCCGAATCTACCTGATCAGTTGTAAGGGAGAGTGCTATGCAACCCAGTTGTCTGCTAGATTGTTACTTAGTAACAAAGAGTAAGGTGTTTAAGAATATTAACATCAAACATGGGGGGGAAATTTCAAAAGCCTAACATTGTAGATAAACACCTAGTTTTGCTCCAGTGCATAGAAGGTTGGAAATTTGCAATCTGATCCATATTTTTTTTTCAGTGTAAAGATGTTAGTTTTCTTCAGTTAAAAAATTAGAGGGTCGAATTCTGTATCCAGAGGTTTGGATCCAAACCTAACATTTGACAAATGACAAGGTCATCAGTATCTCGACTGCAATAAGGCTATATTGTCCATTAAACAGAAGCATTGAAAAGTGTGTTTTATTTGGTTTAAGTGTTTAATCTTGATTTCGAGAGTGCACATCATGTCTGTATCATGTTCCTGTTTCTGCTAAAATTCTGTTCCCTCCTTTCCTTGGCTATGAGACAAGCAGGGGAGAAAGAGCTCTCTTTCACATTAACTGGGAGAAATAAAGCAGGAAGTCAAGAGCAACCTTAGTCCACATTGATGAAATATTACACCTTAGAATTCAGGCAGTATGACCACACAATGAGAGAAAATTAAAACCACTAAGACGGATCTGTGAAAAGATTAAACACAAGCCCCTCATAATCTTTTGCTCCTGTCAGAGGTGGATTAAAAAATGAATAGGCTCTCCTGCTACCTCCCAGGTAGGCTCGTGAAGTATATACTATAAACATCATTAGACTTTTGTACAACTAAGTGCTAGTTTAGTTGACCTATTTTTCTTGCACAGCACACACCTCTCAGGATTCCTTTAATATAAAAGCAGCTTTGACTCTCTTTCTCAAATCCTTGACTTTCCTTATGCACCCAGTCATGGGAGTATAGCTTCTCACGCGCATATGGCTGCTTCTCTGCAAAGGGAGCGTTGGGGCTGTTCGTTCACGGTGTGAAACAAAGACCATGTTAGAAAGCACAGAGGCACAGGTCGAGCCCATGTTCCTCTTTATGCGGAAATCCTACAAAGGGGAACAAACCTCCTCGGCTTTCGGGGTTCCATTGAGAGGAAGGCAGAGGGAGCCCCGCATTTCTTTTATTGCACGAAACAGTGACAACCTCACACCACTGCCAGCTTGGAGATCATCGGAACTCATCTAATGTGACTTTTATTCATGTTTAAATCCGTCACATCTAGAACCTAAAAACTCACTCCTGTTCACATGAGATCGCTGCCCATTGCTCTCCCTTCATAGATCTCTTGGTCTCATTGACTTCTTCCCTTCTGTCTAGAACCCTTGGGATTCTGAGTTTCTTAGTGTCGTACCCTAAAGCTCTCTAGGTCTTTCCACATCACATCCTCCATGACGTTTTACCTATAACCACACTTTAAAAAATAGTATTCCCTCTTCTCTCTGCATCTGTTACCCTCTTTCCATTCCTTATTTTAATCTATAACATATATCACTCTTTACATATGTCCTTACTAGGTTATAAGCTCCAGGAAGTCAGAAATATTCTTATTGTGTTCACTTCTATATCTCCTGCACTGAAAACAGTGTCTACTCTATAATTTGTAATCAACACATGTTTGTTTGAATGAGTGAATGTTGTAATATTTCCTGGGTTTATTACGCTCTTAGGAAAGGTTTTTAAATGCCACTAAATTAATTACTAGCAGCTAGTAGGAAAAAAATCACCCTCAAATGATAAACACACTGTATGTTCTCAAAGAAATGAGAAGTGGCCTGCAAATCCTTCTTACAGCTGTGAAGGACCTACAAAACTCCGTGATGAGCCCCTGCATCGTATCTGAAGAGAAGTCCTGTTCCTGTGTAATGTTGTCACCTGGAGAAAAACCTAGTTCAGTTACACCCTGCAAAAGTCAAATTCCAGTCTACTGAACTTGTGTGTAACTATGGAATGTTTAGGATTATTATGGAAAATGTGCAAACAATGTAGGGTTGTATTCTCTCTCTTCTTTGCATGCAAATGGTGGTGTAATCTGAAGCAATCATCACAACTAAAATTGGAAAAATATCAAAGTAATTTAAGTGAACAAATGATAATTAAATGTATAAAAATGGTGGATCTACATAGTTTAAAACTCCCTCACTCCTAAAACCATTTCTGTGAAATCATTTCCTAAATAAACTCTAATTGGTTTACCTGCAAAATTTGCATTATATGAAAAGCAATTAGTACTCTCCAAGAAATTTTGTGTTTTTAAAAAGTTACTAGGTATTGATTTCCACTGGGCTTGAAGTTTTTAAAACTCTATTTGTGTATCACAAAATTCCCTTGCTTTTGTCTTATACCGGGCTACAGTTTTTCTGTTACTGAAAATTCATATGCAGGTAAACTCTTGATCTGGTGTCAAATGTCATGGCAAGCATTTTTCTCTAAGTTACTTCCAAAGAGAACTTCCTTGATTGAAGAAGGTCTTATTACGAAAAATGTCTGCATTTTTTAGTGGTTTTTTCACCAATTCAGATTATGAAAATAAAGAGTGAGAGACACAGGCACGTACACACTCAGGTTCTATGGAGGTCCATTCATTGATTAATTTATAGCATGTAGACTTAGAGAATGATTAATTGGCTGACCACATACTCTGCTCCTTTCTTAATTAGCTTTGTTTTGTCACACAGAGCGCTTTTATGTCATGTTTATGTCAATTCATATGTCTCATATGGCATCCATAGTTTTGGAGGTTATGCATTATATTTTAATAAAATGAATTTAATAATATTACCTAATCAATTGTTACTACTTGACTTAGCCCTACTAAGCACTTTCCTGTGACACATTTAATACGATAGAATAAACTTGTATGTATGCTAGTGTGAAATTTATGCTACATATGATGATTGGATGAACATTCCATGAACATTCTCTCTGCAGGATGTGTACATTTCATTCCAGAGAAAACACTCCCAGCAGATTTCACCGTCTCTTCCACTTGGCGATATACGATGTTTTCTCTTTACCTGCACCTCACAGAACGACCAGGCCGGTGCGTGTATTTGAAGGGAAAAGACAAGTGTCCATTGATGGCACACTGTGCATTCAGTGCCGTGGCATCGCCTCACTTCTAGCTCATCATTATAGGCCATTGAAATCCTCTAGAATTACAAACAGATTACTGTGTTTTAATACTTATTTTCATTTCTTTTCTCAAAATAATATAGTCATGTGGTTAAAAGTTCAAATGACACTCACATGCTCATAAAATTTTTTCTCACGATGTTAACCACTTTTTGTATGTAGCTACTTTTCATATATTACACAGCTAAAATATATGTATTAATTTAATAAGCATTTTCCTTGATCTGTCTGTGTTGGGAACTGTCCCCTAACTATCCTGGGCGATGAAGCATCAGCTCTCTCACGTTCGGCCTTTGTCTTCTGTTAGTAAAGAGTTTAGTGCTTTTGATTCCCTTGTTTCAAAATGTTTTCTATTCCTTATAATACCTTTTTATTCATAGTTCACTCGAAAAGTATTGTGTGTCTTCGGATACTTGGAGATTTCCTAGTGGTCTCTCTGGAGTTAATTTATATTTAACTGTATTGTAGTCCTACAACATGTTCTGTGCACATCCTTTCGGTTGGTCACGTGGCCCACATCCGATCGTTTTCCATCAATGAGAGGCAAATATTGAACTCTCCAGTTAGAGTTGTGGTTGTGTCTATTTTTTTTATCAGTCCATCCATTTTACTCTTGAGCAGTTTGAAGCTCTAATATGAGGTTCATGCACATTTAAGACTGTTAATGTGTTCTCAGTGAATTTGCTTTTTTATCATTATAAAGAACCTCTCTTTATGCCTCAGAATGGTACATATTTTGAAGTACAGTTTCCTAAAGAGCTGCCCCAGCTTTCTCGTGCTTCCTTTGTCCTGAATATTCCACTAGTGATGCTAATGTTAATGTTAGATGTAACTCTGTCTTTATATTAGATTTAAGGCAGTTTATGGTTTTTCCTTTCATTAATGAAATTTCCCATCTCTGCTTTTTAATTAGAACTCAACTATTAATTTTAATTGGTTAATTTACATTAATTTAATTTACATTAACCATTTAATGTAATTGCTGATATATCCAAGTATAAAATTATAATCCTATTTGTATTCCCCCATTTTATCTGTCCTTTGTTGCTCTTTTCTTTTTTTCCACTTTAGCTTTTAATCTATACATCTTTTATATGTATATGTAGTTTCTCTAGATAAAATAGGCGTTGTAAACTCAGGTTAGTCTGCTGTCATGCATATACCACCTGACAAATACTACCAGAACTTTGTAACTGGATACTGCTTTCTCCCTTCCTGCCCTTTGCATTGTGATTGGCATACAATTTCTTCTATTATTGATTCTATAATATGTTTCTATTAGTTAATTATGCTTTAAACAGTAAGTCATCTATGAAAGGACACAATAAATAAGAAAATCTTTTATATTTACCCTCAGATTTTGTATCTATGCCCCTTTATTCCTCGCATAGATCTGAGTTTCCAACTGGTGTGATTCTCATTCCCCATAAAGAAGCTTCTCTTATAGTTCTTATAGTGCTTGGTTGTTGCTAGCAAATTCCCCCAGATTTTTTTTTTTTTAAGATTTTATTTATTTATTTATTTATTTATTTATTTATTTATTTTTAATTACTTTATTGTTGTTCAATTACAGTTTGAATTTTCTCCCCATCACTCTCCCCCCACCCCAGCTAATCCCACCCCCCTCCCCCTCTTCCACCCTCCCCCTTGGTTTGGACTTAATTTTTGCAGGATTTTTTTTTGCTTTGTATAAAATTCTGTTTGACAATTTACTTCCATTTTCTGTCTGAATGATCCAGTTTAATCCGCGTCATAAAATCAGCTGATTAGCCCCCTTAATTCCATCTGCAAATCCAATCCACCACTGCAAGGCAACCTGACACACAGTTCCTGAGGATTAGGATGGAGACCTCTTTGTAACCATTATTCTGCCTACTACAAGTAATTTTTAAGTCTGTGGTCAAGAGAAAAGGCAATCTGCAGCCACTATGGAAAACACTTTAGGGGTTCTCCAAAAAATTAAAAATGGAACTGTTTTGTTACCAGCTATTCCACGTCTGGGTATCTATTTGAATAAACCCAAAACACTAATTTGAAAGAATATGAGCACCTCTATGTTCATTGTAGTGTTTTTTACAGTAGCCAAGATCTGGAGGCAACCCAAGTGCACATCAATAAGCGAGTGAGTATAAAAGTGGTGGTATATATATAATAGAATATTACTTGGCCATAAAAAAAGAATGAAATCTTACCATTTGCAACAACATGGATGGACCTAGAGGATATTATGCTTAGTGAAATAAGTCAGTCAGAGAAACACAACTGTCATATGATTGTACTTACATGTGCAATTTAAACTAACAAACAAAATTGAAACGGCCGCATAGACACAGAGAGCGGAGTAGTGGTTGCCAAAGGGGAAGAGGCGTTAGGGGAGTGGACGAAATCAGTGAAGGGACCGAGGAGTACAGATGGGCAGTTACAGAACAGTCACAGGAATATAAAGTACAGCCTGGGGAACAGCGTCAGTGCTATTGAAGTAACTGTGTGTGGTGCCAGGTGGGCACGGGAAATACCCAGGAAGACTTTGTAAAGTACATGACTGTCTAACCACTATGCTGTGCCCCTGAATACAAAACAATAATGAAAGTAAACTGTACTTTAAAAATAAAGATTAAAAACTGCAAAACAATAAATAAAAATATTAAAAATTTTAAAAACTTTAAAAATATCAAGAAAAGGTAATCTACTAATCCACCCACTCAGGAATTGCACATTTTTTCATCTCTGTTTAAGCAAGACACGTCATTCCAACCACTCTCTTTTAGACTTAGGTCAATCCACCGTGGGTTTTGCTGTTGCTGCTGTTGTTTTAGCACAGAAACTTTTGCTGTAATAAATAACATTCATTTATTTCAGAAATTTGCTGTAATTAATAACATTGGCTTGCTTCAGAAATCTTTTGATTATGTCCTGGTGGTAAGGGATATTCGGTGAAACTGATTTTAGCCCTTAGAATTAAGCCATTTAAAAGCAAATGAGATATGAATGATTTGGGCATAGTCTAAAAGGCTAAATATATTTAAATATGTTTTTGCTTTTTATGCATGTAACTGCCTCAAAGACAGGAACTGTATTTTGTTCACCTCTGCATACCCATGGATTTACAAGCACATAAGTTTGTGTTTAATAAATGAAAGGAGCTACTAAAATCAGGTGAATAAATGCCTCCAAATCAACAGTTAATAGAATATTAGAGCCGGTTTTCTAAAACTGTAAAACAGTGGTAGTTTTTAATTTTTACATTTTTTCAATTTAACTGCTAGAATTTCACAAATCAGAAAGCTCAAAATATAAAACAAATTTTCAAAGCTAGTGAATTCCTGTGGGTGTAAGAGGAAGAAAATAATTTAATTATTGGTTTGTGTTCATTTAGAGGACGTTGTAAAATATACCCTTTTTAAATACGGGCAGTGCGTTCCTAAAGATCAATCTATGACGAGAGTGAGTGCTCATGTTCATTGTTGATCGCAGTACAGAATAAGATGAGAAAGAAGAATACTCTTCTATATGTTTCAACTTCGGGTTTTACTTAGTGCCTGTTTTTGCAGAGATAGCAGTACACATTTCATAAGACACTATTCGGTGGACTCATAGATTATTCATGTAGTGTTCACTTCATCAGACTTTCCCAGAGCCTAAGACAGTATCTGGAAAGCAATAGGGTCCCAGGCTTGTTTTTGACTGAACAAAGGGATGACGGTGTTAAACTTTCCAAGGACTTGATCATTTGAGAGGGTGGGGGAATTATCACATTTCTTTTTCAATTTCCTCTCTTTGCTCGAAGACTTCTGGTATTGGGTCTGAGGCCCTTTTATGTTTTTCACATTGTCTCAAATCAAATTGTATATTGAATGGTCAGAAGAACCGATAAAACAAGTAGAAGATAAGCAAAAGGGTCCTAAAAATATTTTCCCAAATAAAAATTGCATTTGCTCTCTATGTAGTTTTCTTCATCTGTCAAGAAAAAATAATGCCATCCATATGAAACTGTTATAAAAATAATGGTCAAATGTGGCCACCATAAGTACCTGAACCACTGAGTGGAGAGCACCACACACACTAGAACATTTTATAACAGTTGGTTGCCTTGTTTTCATTCCCAGCAAATGAGAAGTGTGTGTGTGTGTGTGTGTGTGTGTGTGTGTGTGTGTGTGTGAATGATTTAAGGGTTATTCAGCCAATATTGGGGTTTTGTGCTCTATGAGTCTGACATTCTGCCTGAACTGTGGGTCTCTTTGTCCTTGAAAACGCCCCCTTGTGGAGAACACATGCCCATGCAGACATCGAAAATCACAAATGTATTTTAGTCAAAGGCAGGGAACACTCACTTCGCAGAAGCACGTTAGTCACACAGAGTGGGAGCAGGGGCTTTGTGCCTGCCACATTCCTTTTTCACCTGGTCCTTACATGAAGGAACAATTCATGCAAACAACCTCTGGCTTTTGTATCTCCCTTAAAGAGAAGGTGTATAGGTACTAGGCACTCCTTTTGAACTGAATTTAGCATTGATGGGGCCCCATCTTCATCCAGGGAAAATGAGTACCCTGGTTTCCCTGCCTCCTGGTGATCTGTCTGTAGTTTAGTGGAACCGTCCTATGCCTGCGTTTGCTATCTGGCACCCATTATTTTGATGAAATTGAAATAAGCAAATAGCCTGGCTTGCCCTTGACCGGAAGGCTGGTGTCTGCCTCCAGGGCTCCTCTGTACCTTCAGGTCTGCCATGGGGGCAGATCTGGACTTGCCTCGGGCAGCAGCCTTTCAATAGACCTAACAGACACCTACAAAGTAAGAAGCAATACTTTTAACTTTACATGCAAAAGGCTTAATTTTATGTAGGTATATTCTTAACAAAATCATTTAGTGGATAATAAGAGAAGTATCTGCACTTATATATTTAAAAAACAAGAGAAAATTTAAGAGACAACACTTGGAAATGTTGCCACAATCTCAAATGAATGCTTTCAGTCTTAGTTTCCAGTCACCTACATCACACTTTTTGCTCTTTAGTATAATTTTTAACTTATTCAGAAATTGTCCTGTATTGATAAACAGTCACAGGTCTGGCTTATTGCTCACTACTTCAGATATTGCTCTATTTATCTCACCTCCTCAAGTGATTTTATTTTCTTTATTTTTTTCAGGATAATTTTATTTATTATATCTTATAGATCAACAACTCAGGGAACAATTTATTTATTTTTCTTAAAAATAGATATTTTAAGTGAAAACAGTTTAAAACTTTAAACGAGCGTTTTCCCACATTTTAAGTGAAAGCTTATCCCACTAGATTCTCTGAGATTTTTTCCATTTAATGTATGTCTTTTTTTTATTGTTGTTCAAGTACAGTTGTCTCCATTTTCTTACCTCCACTATCCCCGCCCCAGCCCCCACCCACCGCCATCAAATGATTTTATCAATCTGAGATTCATAGTCCTCATTTTGGATCAAGTCTGAAAAACTCTGAAAAATTTTATATAGTATTTTCTCAGTTGAATCATTTATTTTTTTTTAAAGATTTTATTTATTTATTTTTAGACAAGAAAGGGAGAAAGAGAAGGAAAGAAACATCAGTGTGTGGTTGCCTCTTGCGTGCCTGCATCCCAGGCATGTGCCCTGACTGGGAATCGAACTGGCGACCCTTTGGTTCACAGGCCAGCGCTCAATCCACTGAGCCACATCAGCCAGGGTTGAGTCATTTATTGACAATAAGTGCCAGGCACTTTGTGAGGTGTTTTTGAATTTTAATTTAATTCTCGTAATCATCCTGTGAAGTGACATAAATACTGTATTTCTCTGTGTATCATGCACACTTTTTTTGCCCAAATTTTTTAGGGAAAAATGAGGATGTGCATTTTACATGGGTAATATCTGAAATACCTTGTATCTGTTCTTGCTTTATAATTATTTGTTACATAAAATCTCTTATACCATAATATGTTCCAAAATAAATGCTAAAATTCCTTTATAATATGAAAAACAAGTATCTAAACATAAATAAATTAAAAATTGAGTTAAAAAATGAAAACAAAAGCTTTTTTCTCCTGAAAGTTTGGGCCAAAAATGTGGGTGTGCATTATACATGGCACAATATGGTACATCCATTTCACAGATGAATGGAAAGGCTTAAGAAGAGAAATGTTTTCTCAAGATCGTATTGTGGTGCTTGTCCATATATGTTTGACTCCAAAGTTCGTACCCATAAGCCTCAAGTTATGGTGCCTAATAGATTAACGCATCAGTATTTACAGTTTCAGAAAGAGGGTCACATTTTCTCTCCTTTGATTTCGCGATGCAATCTTGTGAGCCCATTCATTATCTGCTCACGTTAACCTTATAGGTGACCTCATGTCCATTTTATGAATTTTTGTTTTTTAAACACCAGTATTGGCACTTCTCTTCCAGCTGGATCATTTTCTGATTTTCTGTCCTGTAACCATTTACTTCCAAACAGAATACAGTAGTCCCCCTTATCCATGGTCTAGCTTTCCGTGGGTTCGGTTAGAGTCAAATGTAGTCTGAAAACAGTAAATGAAAAATGACAGAAATAAACAATTCATAAGTTTTCAAATGCCTGCCATTCTGAACAGTGTGAACAAGTCCCATGTCATCCTGTTCTGTCCCACCAGGATGTGAATCATCCCTTTGTCTATACTGTATACACCGCCCGCCTATTAGTCACTTGGTATGTATCCATCTCGGTTATCAGCCCAACTATGGCATGGCAGTGCTTGTGTTCAGGTAACCCTTCATCTACTTAGTAATGGCCCCGAATCCCATCTCATGTACTTTTTTCATTGTTTATGCAATTACAGTTGTTCCTGCTTTTCCTCCATTTCCCCAACTCCACTTAGCCCCACAGTCTCCCCTCCCTCAGTCACTCCCCATATAATTGTCCCCATCCATGGGTTGTGTAAAAATGTTCTTCGGTTCATCTTTTGACCATCTGTCATCCAGCCCTGCCCTTCTGGTATCCTCAAAAAATTAAAAGTGGAACTGCCTTCTGACCCAGTGATTCTACTTCTGGGAATACACCCTAAGAACCCAAAACACTAATACAAAAAAATATAGGCTCCCCTATTTTCATAGCAGTGTTATTTATAGTAGCCAAGATCTGGCTACTGTAGATGAGTGGATAAGAAAAATAAATAAATTAAAGAAGAAACTCTTACCTTTTGTGATGGCATGAATGGACCTGAAGAATGTTACGATAAGTGAAATGATTCAGTCAGAGTAAAACAAATACCTTATGACCTCACATATGTGGAATCTAATGAACATAATAAACTAATGAACAACATAAAAACAGAGGCACAGGAACATAGAACAGACTCAAAGTGCCCATTCTCATATACTTTTAACAGTATAGCCTTAAAATTGCCCTATTTTATTATTAGTTATTGTTTTCAATAACTTACTGTGCCTAATTTGTACATTAAACTTTTCATACATATGGGCGTATAGGAAAATCATAGTATACTTAGGGTTCAGACTATCTGCAAGGTTTCAGGCAGCCACTGGACGTGTTGGAACGTATACCCAATGAATAAGTGGGGCTTTTGTGTGTATTTTTCTTCATGTTGTACATTGTTCAAATCTCTCTCCAACTCACAACACACTTTTCCACATTAAGATTCTGTATGAAAAAAGAGTAGGGTGTTTCCCTACTTTCTTCCTTATAAGGCTTCAAAAAGCTTTTTAAAATTAATATAATCTAAAATAAACTTTCTCAATTTGTAAAGCTGTTTCTAATTTTACTTAACATTGCTTAGAAATTCCATAACATGTGATAATGTCATGCCTCTTTTCCTCTTTTTTAGGGAATATTTCTTAAAATTCTTGCTTTAGATAAAATATTCCTTTTATTATCCCCTCCAAATAGATGTTTATCTACCTAAGTACTTTATCGTTCCAATTTTAGCATATGCACTGCCCAAGCAAGCACATGCTTAAGTACTTTAGAGAGAAAACTCTGTAGGCATATTTCAAGTGGACGAGCACGCACTTATCAGTGAGTATTTTCTCTCCTACCTCAAGTGATTTCATCTGCTGAAACGTACATAAATCATACCTCTATTGCATTAGAGAGAAACCTAATACCTTTATATAGTTTATGGCTATGGGTTTAAAAATTATAATCGTGAACATTAGCATTTCATTTTCACAAAGCAGCTGCCGGTTTATGATCCCTTAGGATTGTATTAAATTTGTGAGTAGAGTTGAAAGTCATCATGCTTACTCAGATCTATTCGCTGTCATCATACATCATAAATATTCTTTCTAAAATGATATCTTCAGTGGCAGAGGTATTTGGGAACTAATCTCTGGCCTTTTCTAAGGCACTGTCCTCGCTTCTCGTATTTTGTTGTTGTTGGTCCTTTTATTCCATAAGTCCTCTTGTGGCCAGAATATGGCTTCTGCACTGTACTATTTATTAGCTGCTTTTTGTGTTTCATTTGATTTTTAAATAAATTTCAATTAATATTCTTAACAATTTATTTTTTGATAATTTTTCTCAAAACTAGACAAGGCTCAAGAACAAAAGACAGAGAAATGGCTTCTAATAGTGAATTTTTTGTTTGTTTTATCCTCCGCTATATCAGCCCCCACCACCTTGCCAAGCACATCTGTTTGTACAAAGACAGCAAAGTTCAAAAGAAGAGAACTGCCTAAACATTTTGTTAGTTTTCTTCCCTTCCCCTCCTTGGCTCAGCTGACGGAGAAAGTCCAAGCCCTTGCCTGGAGCTCACAAGCTGTCACAGAATCCCACACTGGCAGTGGTCGGTGAAGCTGAGCATCGGGGTGGGCAGCGCGTGTGGCCTGACCTATGGAGTAGAAATCAGGAGCTGAAACGGTTGGGCCAGTTGTGTGAATGCATGCCCAGTGTGCAAGCAGGGGGAGTGGTCCTGTGCCCCTTCTTCTGTCTATGTGCCACTGCCATCTCTTTGGTGTAGGATTCCGGGTTGGGCCAAAGCAAGTTTATAGTGGCTGGTACCAAAAATAATGCATAATTAATAAAAAATAATACAAGAATAAACTCTGTGTTTGACGTGCTCACAACTGCAAACTTACTTGGCCCCAACCTGTATGTATGCCTATCACATTGTTTGGTTTTTAATTTATTATTATAGATCATTATCTCTTTATATACAGCCAAAGTTCTATGTGATGCTTTACATTTCTGCTTATACCTAGCCAAGCCACTCTTTTGTTTTTCTTTACCATAGGCAGTTTATTACATGAACCAATACTATCTATACCTATCTAGTTTGTCTATCTATCTATCTATCTATCTATCTATCTATCTATCTATCTATCTATCCATCTCTCTACCCACACACACAGAACTGTGTGCACATCTCTACGTTTGTACATGTAAAATAGAAAATGCTGCACCAATGTCTGTTTTGTGAGGTATTTTGTTGTTGTTGTTGTTGTTGTTGTTCTTGGGCTAGTTGGAATCAAAATTGATAACAAAATTATTTTTTTGAAAAATTGCTGCAATAAAAATCCTGATTCCTGGATAGGTTTCAATGATCCCAAATTATGAACAGTATTTCCACAGCACTTCTGAGCAGGAGGTGAAATCATAACAAAAATGGTCGCTTTTAGAAAAGTGCAAGAGGCCCAAGGAACTGAGAATATATTCTCAGTGCACCTGTCTTTCCCTTTTAAAGTGTTCTAAATCCTTGTTTTTCTAAAAGAGTAGTGCATATTACTGTGGGAATAAAGTTTTTACTCAGATGCTTTATTTATAATATATATGCAAATAATTTATTGATAATATAGTTTCCTTTTTTATTTTTCTATTTTGCATACTGTGATGATATATAAATGATACAGAAAAATCCTAAGTCCAGGACCAGACTGACTTTTCTACAAAAAATAAACTCTGAGTAAGACAGCATTCTCAGTATTTTCACTAAAGTAAACAGAGACACTATTTTAAAGGTATCTTGTGGAATACT
>VMDR010025750.1:0-14347 GCA_007922815.1 Macrotus californicus
TTGGTATATAATAAAAGTATTCCATAATTTTAAGCATGTAAGGTATTTATTAAAGATATCACTAATTTTATTTACCTTTGACTACAAAGCATATAAAATACTTCAAATTTAGATAGGTTGTTAATATCTTGACAATATTATAATTATTGCAAATTTCTATCTTGGAACCAGAGAGCTTCTGGAGACGCTACCCATGTCTGAAATATCAGACCTATTTCAGGTCAGTAACTCCTCCCACTTCTCCTGACAGCCAATAACTTTGTCAGCCTTGGTCAAGTACATATATTGGCTATTTTTTTTCCTTGATAGAATAAGCCCTAAATTTAGAGAGGCTAGCTTGGTGTCATCAGCCTCCTAAATTATAATTCCTTGTATCAATGAAAGACTTAATTTACACATGCCTTATTACTTGATGTTCAAAGCAACCTGCCGGGATAGTAAAAAAAAAATTTTTTTGATACAGGCTAAGAAAACGAGACTCCGAAAGGCCTCGTCCAGGTGGACAGTCAACGGTCCGGTGGGACCCCAGTGCACGGCCCTGACTCCTTGTCTCGTGTGCCCACTGCTCTATCAGGCTGCTGCAGACCACAAATAGAGTTTCACTTGAGGGATTGATGGCAGAACCTACAACTGCTGACTTAAAAAGGAAAGCATAAATTTATTTTATGTCGCATTAGAAATTACAGAATACTGTGAAGGACGGGGACATAAAGTATGGTTATTGTCACAAAAAGCCTTTGCAAAACAGCACATCAGAAGAGCATATATTTCCTCGCTGTGTGTCCTCCGGCTCACATCTGCCTAGTTTACACAGAAAAAACAAGCATGTTACCACCACCTCTTCGGAAAAACCAACATTGCTACAAAAGAGTGAGATGCAAGCTACTCTGCCTCGTGAACCCAAAATATTGCTGACTAAATTCTAATTTCAGAGTCGCCATTGTTAGTGATAAGCCAAAGGAAACGTTATTTTAAAAAACAAAATTCATGGTTTCAGTGCTGTTCTGAATATATAAAATAAAATAATATTTAGCAAAATGTTATACTGAACCCTGTTTCAGAAATGCTTGACTTTGCTCTGATAGAGACAGAAATGCTTGACATCTTAAGTCTTGGATATGAGCAGGTGCTCTGATGTAAGTTGCAGTCACATTTCTTATTATCAGGAGATGGTGATTTAATTTAATAAAGCCTTGACTTTTATGTGGCAGAAATATGTAGCAAAGCTCCAAGAAATTGAGAAACCTTGTCCCGGCCTAATCATGCCTAGCAGTGATTTGAAATTAGTTGGGTAAAGCAGAATCCTTCAAGCCACAAAGAGTACATCTACATAAATATCAGAAGCTTCAGTATGATTGCATCAGCTCTTATTATAATAGCAGAAACCCAGCCACTGAAGCCAGCAAACTCCATCAATGCCACAAAGAGACTAGCTCTACCCCTAGCTGCAGGACAGAAACACGCCCATCTTCCCCCAAGGGCCGCGGGCGACTCCAACCTGCAACACTAAAGGCGCAAGTCTGCCTTTTTGGTTCCAAAGACCGTTCAGCACTCAAATACCTCTCCAAAGTTTTTATGTTCCTTTCGTACTAGATGGGACAGATTTTGCCTCTTTTCTGCCTTCTTTGGTTACTAGTACATTTCACCTAAAAGTGCAAGAATCTTCTCTGAGGTGGCCTATTATATGAAAAGGTCGAAATAAATTTTATCAGATCAAAGGCAAAAGAAATGTACACAGGCCACTTTCCCCTCTCAAACACGAGCATATTAAGATCACATTACCTTCATATTTTAAGGCAGACAGGGAAAATCACAGTTATCTTCTTCAGCTAGACCATTTCCCTGCATTATAAGAAATTCACCATTGGCAGTGAACCTGGACATTGTTCTTCATCGGGTTGTCTTTTTAGCGGTTTCATCCATCTTGCATTGAAACTCATGAAGATTCTTTTATTTAATCCAGTGGTTATATGGCTGAGAAAAAGTATGTATTTATTTTGTTTTTGTTTTGCTTTTGCTTTGCTTTGCTTCGGGAGGTGGCAAAGTTATACTCAGGACTGATTTTGCCTTTGCCAGCCATTTATTTGACACAGGTTTGCTGTGGGAATTATAATGATTTCATAAGCCAATAGCATATAGGATAATATCTCTTAATAAGCCAAATTAAAAAATAGTGTACTCCAAACAAATGACAGATTAATCACACTACTGTTGCGAGCAAGGGGAGATGAAAGAAATAAAGTCAAAATGTAATTTGAGGTGTGTCTTTTACATGAGTCTGGTTTCTCCGGGGAGGTGGCTTAACTACCCGGGAGGTGACTTCCAGCTGCCGGAGCAGAAACGTGAAGTCCCTTGTCATCTGAGCACTTTGCCAGGGAACAGAAGCACCCATGCCGTCACCATCCAGGGGCCGCTGCACATTTTAGCCCCACTGCTGACCACAGTCTCCTTGACCACTGCGAGATCAAACGGCTCAAGATCCTCAAAGAGCTATTTAGGTCAGTAAAGTGGGCCCCTCCCAGACAGAAACTCTGGAACAGTCCTCACAGACTCTCAGTAGTTACAGTCAGAGGGTCCCCTCACCAGTTTCTTCCCCACACGTTCTTGTACGTAAGACCCCAGGGGGGACTCTGCGCACCTGGGCTGCTGACCATCGAGGACAACAGATGAGATGACAGTGTCCCCACGCAGCTTACTTCACTCTCAGAGCAAAACGACTTTCCTTCTAAAAACGGCCTGATTTGTCTTTGTCATCAACAAGGGGACTTGAAATCAGATGAAAACCCAGACACTACAGGTCCCTCCAAGATGGCCAGAACGCCCCAAGCCTGCCCAGAGCAGCTTACTGTCTCTCAGAGCAAGATCAATGGTCTCAGCCCTTCATCTCTTAAGTGAACGTTTTGTGGTTTGGATTTGCATTTCCCCTGGGAGTGGAGATAGGCTGAGGAAGAAATCCACATTCATTATAGCCTGGGCTACAACCATCTGTGCAAAGTTTGGCCAAGGACAGAGGGTAAGGGAGCTGGTAGTCATTCCCTGTGAAGTTCAAGTCCAGTGCAGAGGCTTGACCTGACGAAGGTAACTTCCTAACTTCTTAAGGCCTGAATGTGAATGCACATGTGTGTGTATATACAGATTTGCATGGTCCAGCTCATTCTCTCTGCCTAGCAGGAACATCTCATTCCCTCCCAACCTAGTCCCTCCAGCTTCAGGTGGCTGCTCCTGCTCATGTGCCCTGCAGGTCACAGCTGCTGCTTCTCCAGGTCCTCCCTAGCTTCATGATAGTCTGTTCTTTCTGCTCTTCTTCTGGAACATACTACACATGTATAATCAGCATGGACAAGCACACATGCACACACACATACACAGTAGCCCCTTCTTCCTCACCAGCAGTCCCATTTTGATTGTTGTTAAAGTCAACACTTTGCAGATGGGCAGATCCTATGACTTTCTGGCCAATAAAACACAAAAAGTAGATTTGGGGTATGGCTGATGGATCAGGGGCTCTTTTGCTCTCTCCTTTTAATTTAAAATGCAGACATGATGGCCAGAGATTTAGTGAACACCTTACAACAATGCTGCAAGGTGCAGAAAGGGGCCCACCGTACCAGTCTTGGACCGCTCGCCTCGAGATTCCATGTTACATTAGAGAAACGTAATTCCCTATGCTCTGTGGGCCGCAGCCCTTCAGGTCCATGTAACTGATCTATTGCTCAGCCTGGCCCCATGTATGTGTTACTCGATGTATGCCAAGCACGTTACATGTTCTCACTTCATCTTCATGAGCCATAGATACACTATTGTCCCCATTTTACAGAAGAGGAAAACAGTGCCAGACATGAAGTTATCTGCCCCAATCATTCTTACCTTCTATAACTTCAGGTCAGCCCATTGTTAACAGTACGGTACGCTGCCTCCTTCACACTGCTTTTCAGAGACCATTCTCTTTAGACTTGTTGCCTCAGTCAGCTCCGGGGCTGATTCTTGACACCAAAGCTTTTCTGGAGTCACATCTGGGTTCAGAGATGGTGTGGGCTTTTGAATCACACTGTCTGAACTCAACTCTCAGCAGGATTAAAACTATCTGTTCGACTTTGGTCCAGCTACTTAAACTCTCAGAGCCTAGTACCGAGGAAGTGAGGCTGTGGTGGGAATTACGAAACACGTATTACTAACCAGTGAAAACTGTGTCTGATCACGGCAGGCAGGCAGGCAGGCGACCAGACAGCATCCACTGCTGCCATCGCTATACAGTCCTTGCTTTAAGGAGCTTGTACAAGTTAGGTTACAGGGTTTGTTTGTTTGTCTGTTTTTTAAATAATAACAGCCAGGCCTGGCTGGTGTGGCTCAGTGGATTGAGCGCCAGCCTGCATACCGAAGAGTTGCTAGTTCGATTCCCAGTCAGGGCACATGCTTGGGTTGCAGGCCAGGTCCCCAGTAGGGGGCGTGCGAGAGGCAACCACGCATTGATATATCTCTCCCTCTCTTTCTCCTCCCCTTTCCCTCTCTCTAAAAATAAATAAATAAAATCTTAAAAATAAGTAAATAAATAGTAACAGCTAAAGAACCATTGGCTTCCACCAGTAACTGGGAATGTACATTTTAGTAGCTTTTTGATAGCAACACTGAGTAAAGATTGAAGCAAAAGCCCAATTTGCGTGTTTGGGGTTGGGGGGACGGAGGGCAGGGAGAGAAAGAAAACAAATAACTTAAGGGCAAAAGAAAAAAATTAGTGTTACAGTCACTGAAGTGGGTGAACTTCTGGTGGCTTTGTAAAAGTAGACCATTCCAAAAATCTTGTGTAACATTTTTTCCTCTTGGATGACAAAGCTAAAAAAAAATAAAACTGGAGAGCATCTAGGCTCAGGACTTCTGAGACTGACTGCCCAGGAGGAGCAGAAACACAGTGCAAAGGAGGAGAATGGTGAGAGCTACATGAATGGAAGTTTAGCAAAAGTTAAAAAAGAAAAAACGGTATGCCAAAGCCCATGCAATCAGTCTTCTGTTCAAGGCACAGGGCAGAGATGGAGACAGCGGTCTTTGTATTAAGGAGCACCTACTGAAAATATCTGCTGACAGAGCTGGCAAGAAGAAAACGCCCAAGTATAAAATGGAGAAAAACGGAAAATCTAAGACTCGGGAGGGGAAGCTCTCAGTTCCAATTCCATGGCCTTTTAGCTGGCGTGTGATGTGACATTTTAGACAAGAGTGAGCTGCTTTTAGTGATCCTGATATTCACCTACAAATGGACGAGATTTATGAAGGAATAAAACTTTGGAAAAGGTTCAAAACAAGAGAAGGAAATGGCTCAGGATCAAGATTCTAATTCAGTTTCTTGCCACTCAGCGCTGCTGACAATTTTAATGGGGATGAGTCCGTCAAGGAATGTCCAGTTCCTCAATTCCTTTTTTGGTTTACTAGTTCATTTTCTTCCAGTTATTATGTCATATTTAACATATTCCCCAGCAGTAACCGCCTGGATACATTTCTATAGGTTATTTGCCACCCGAAGCAAGCTCAGTGGTTCATGGACCCTAACTCCCACAATGGAGAGGCAAATTGAAAACCAGACGACTATTTTCTTATAGATGAAAAGCCACAAAACCTGAAAGCTTACCTTTCAGTGAAGAGACTTGGCTTACCTGCCAATTCTTGAGAAATTATAGCGTGACACAAAGGACATAGAACAATTATTATACACACTTCAGTGTGTTTGTTCTTTCTCCCCCTTTCCTCAACCATAGGAAATTGACTGGCTTTCTACCTGAGCTTCCACCCCACAAATATCTGATTGGTCATCGTCAGGTGTCCTTATCTTTTTGTAGCATCATCAACTGAGAAGTCTTTTTTAATGATGGCTCTTTAAAACCCCCATGACCCCCCCCTACACCAGAAGACTTTCATTTGCACCTTTCAGACCTCCCCTGAGTACTGCCTTTACTTCTATAAATCTCAACAGTATTACCTGAAGAAAAAAAGGGCCTACTAAAAAAATGCACGGTGACTGTACTGATATTTTATACAAAGAATACTACAAATAGACTCAGTGGGCTTTTTCTGAGTAGGTAAGGATTTAGTCATTTAAAACCATCATTGAGCTCTGTCCAGTGTGGCTCAGTTGGTTGGGTGTGTTGTTCTGCAAAGTGAAAGGTCGCCAAATCGATCCCTGGTCAGGGCACATGCCTGGGTTGTGAGTCCGGTCGGGGCACATGGATTGATTGATACTTGTCTCGCACATTGACGTTTCTCTCCCTCTCTTTTTCCCTCCCTTCCCCTCTGTCTAAAAAAATAAATAACTACATAAAATCTTTTCAAAAATAAAAATTAATAAAATCCTCATTCAAGGGTTCAAATGTCATTTAGAAAAGAAACTGCTTACTAAGTTTGGTTAGCAGTTACCCCAAGCCCCACGTGACTAACCTGCCTTATCTTGTCCAGCGTTATTACTCTCCAAGGATCGTGTTGCATGATTTCAGACAAGAGTGTGCCCGATTATTTCTAAGTGGCAGACATAATGCAAAGCTCCAGATGTTTTATTAACTACGTACAGAAGGTAAGCATTTCTGGTTTGAGAAGAATGAGTATGTTTAAGGCTATGCTTCATTGCCTCCCCCTTCCTCTGCCTGAAAACCATATTAAATAACCGGGCATAACCCTCAACACAATATATAATGGGTGAACATGGCTTCGTAGAGAGGAGGAAGGTCAAAACCAAGTGCCTACAGAGGGGACACAGACAAGGAGGAAGACAATTGGTTCCTCCCAACAGCACTTTGAGGGAAAACCCTACTATGCTACCTAGGAAGTATTTACCAAGCCAAAGTCAGGGGTGATGGCAGAAAACATTTTTCAGACAAAACATTTACAGATTGTATTCTTTCTCCTGAGGTTCCTGAAGGATATGGTCCATCAAAATATAGCTATAAAGCAGACAACAGGGACTCTGATAGCAAAGAGAAGCAAAGGGGTGTGCCTGGATCTGGAGAGAATGGGGGTCACAGGGCACACTGGCATGCAGTCCACGCTGCAGGGGGAGGCAGAGGGCCGCGGGAGAGAGGTTTCCAGGAAGAATTGAAGCTAGTCTGTTACCCAAACAGATCTGTCTTGGAGAAAAATGAGATTGTGAGACCTTTTCCAGAGATGTCAGAGAGGAGTGGAAGATGTAGACGTAGGTTCAAAAGTGTAGATATAGATTTTGTAAAACTAATAAAAATTCAAGAAAAATGAAAAGGTGTACAAAAAAGAAACTGCAATCATTCAAATAACTCTGAAAGACACTATTTCCATAGTCCTCATAGTGAAAAGCCTGAAAAACCATTTAAATGACCTATTGGGAAGAAGGGCAAAGGAAGGAAGGGATCCCAGAGTGCCAAAATGGTCAGTTACCGTAACAGGAAGTCAATAGATATCTAAAATGGATGAATCTAAAGAACAGAGTACACACATACCTACTTACATAGAAGGCAAATAAAGTAAACCACTAACAGGGTACAAAGTGATTGTTTTTGAGTAGAGATTGAGAAAGAGGTATAGGAGACTGATGCTTTTTAGTCTAAATCTTTTAGTACCATTTGCCTGTCTTTTCATTTTGACTGAATATCAGGGAAACGTTGGTTAGTGAAATTGTATAGGTTTCAAGTCTACACCTCCACAACACGTCATCTGTATGTAGCATTGTGTGTGCACCACCCCAAGGCAAGTCTCCCTCCGCACCATTTATTTGACTTTTTAAACTAGGTACACAAGTTACTTCTGTACAATATGGAAAATTTTTAAATGCCAAGGAGTCATTTAAAAAACCTTTCTCACGTTAAAATGCCTCTCCCTTCTAATGACTACATCTGAATTTTTTTTTAAAAATACAGCATGAAGATTAAAAAGATGCATTTTTAAAAACAGTAGATAAAATTAAATTTGCTAACTAAGCAAATTAAACACTGAGAACAAAAAAACTCATTTCCTATTCATGGCTTAAGCAAGCTGAATTTCCTATTTCTGACTTGACTTCCTAATTAAAGAAAAAACCTTTTAATAAACTACTAATAAAATGTCTTTCTTGCCCCCCTCCCCTGCACACACATACCTCTAAAAGTATCACTCAAGGGGAATCAGAAAATGTTTAGTGAATGTCACGGTAAATATTAATTCATCTGATCCTAAGAATGAGTCCTAGATACCATTTCAAAACCAACCTGAATACGTCCAGAGCAACACTGGTTGATTATTCTGCCAGGAGCATCCTGTGAGATGAGGCAGTTTTCTTGAAGGATGCCCTGACACGGTGTCAGGCGCCTGCCTCGCCCCGAACAATACTTGTGCAGTCACCTGCTTAACTTGTTTGGCTCTCCTAGTAGCATGTGACCCTCGCAGGCTGTGGCCATGTGTTATCCACTTTAGCTGCTCCTTGGGAACACCATTGCCAGTAGCTTCCCAATAAATATTTAACAAACCGATGGACAAATCAGTGAGTGGATCATAGCAGACTCTTGCTCAACCTCCCTTGAAAATATAAATCTAGTTAAGTATTTTTTAAAAAGAAAAGGTTAAAATGCCTATGTATAATTGCTAGGGAATCTCTGCATAGCCGTTTATAAAGAAGAGGATACTTAACTGGGAAAGCCAATTGCTTTTTGCACAAGAAGATTTGGTTCCTCTGTCGTACATCTGGAAAAGAAAGGCCAATACAAACCTTCAGACTGTACTTTTCAGAACATCTTAATTCCCTTTTAAAGTAAATTCAACATCACACTTGTGAACCGCCACATCCACAACCCAGAAGAATAATCGGAATTTAGGGCCCGGACTTCAGCAGAAAAAGGAATGGTTATCACAGTGAGAACGGCGATGGCCCATCGCTCACCGTCTCTACAGCAAACACCCCATGCCTCGGCTTTAGAGATCTGCGTCTGGGGCATCCAGGTTCAGTACGCACATCACATACAGTTAACATTTAGTCGAACACACACACTGCATTGCAGCAGGCACCTCAATCAGAAGTACAATTTCTACCTGGCATGACCACATCACAAGTGAATTTTCAACAATAAATGGCGCCAAAGCAGTGCCTTGCAATGGGGGGAAGTGCAGGTGTAAAAACCACCTCGAGAACTTATAGTCCTCCATCCTATTCTTTCTCCCTGTCCTTGAGCTTTTCATTTGGGGGATTTTTTTAAACCCTTCAACCCCCAGGGAAGGCATGCCCTCTCAGTTCAGAATCATTCCATTCCGAGCTACAACTACTGACTGAAGTGGCCTATACATCTGGTAAACCGCTATGCTCTGGGGACAGCAACAAACACAAGGATTACTTAGGTTTTTAAAGCTTGGCTCAGGTTAATGATAGCAAACCCATCCATTTGCTGCATCAACTTGACCACTTGGTTGTGTCTACTGGGAACAAGGACTGAGACAGAAGAAAATGTAAGACCCTTTCTGGTCCCAAACACAGGTCAATGGGTGAAGCCTGCTGAAGTAGAGGCGAGGGTTCCGGCACACGTGGAATCGATGCCACCTCCCTTCCAGATGTCCTGGGCCAGCCCCATCAGTCCGTTCAAGTGGAAGCCAGGTCCCAGTCTCTGGAATGGCAAAAACTCTGATTTACTTAAAGATCAGTGTCCCCTGAGAGATGATGAGGCACAAAGAGAACACGTGTTGAAAGGGCCCTGCCAGTGAGAACCCATGTGGTCCAGAGTTCTCTGGACCTGTTTTCCCATCTTAGCACAGCGTTTCCCCCCCAGGCAAAAGAGTCTCTGGGGTCTCTACCGAAAGGCCCAGGATGCCCTACAACCGCACCCCTCCCTCCACTTTTTCTGGCTAGTTTCTAACCCCTAAGAGCTGGAATGTTTTAAACCTTACATGGAGTCTCATCAACTCATGAAAATCACAGCAATCAATTAGGGCTCATTTTGTAATTTTTGTATTTTAAGCGTAAGTCTTAATTTAAATGTTTATGCTGTGCCCTGCATTTTACAAAAATGTTAATGACAGATGGTGACACAGCTTTACATTTTAAAGAAAATCTCCCACTCAAAATTTATTGTAACTATGCTTTTTTGCTTTTATTATTTTTATTTTTCCATTACCATTTAGTCCCCTCACACACCCCCCACAATCGCCACTGTTGTCTGTCCATGACACCTTTTTCCTTTTTGCTCCATCCCTCCAACCCCAACCTCACTACCCCTCCCCCATAGCTGTCAGCCTGCTGTCTGTGAGTCTGTCTCTATTTTGCTTGTTAATTCAGTTTGTTCATTAGATTCCACATATTACTGAGATCATATAGTATTTGTCTTTCTCTGACTGGCTTATTTTACTTAGCATAATACTCTCCAGATCCATCCATGCTGTTGCAAAGGGTAAAATCTACTTTTTTAAGGCCAAGTTGTATTCCATTGTGTAAATGTCCCATAGTTTTATCCAATCATCTACTGATGGACACTTGGGCTGCTTCCCTATCTTGGTGATTATAAATAATGCTGCAATGAACTATGTTTATATATCTTTATCTATAATAGAAATAATCCAAATATTCACTAGCAGGGATTTGGTTAAATAAATTGTAACACCTTGTTGACAGGGTGCAACTATTAAAAATTATGGATAAAAATATTTAATTACATCAGAGATTATGCAGTAAAAGTTTATTCAGGGTTTACTTCTTAGTTACAAAAGCTGTGTGTGTGTGTGTGTGTGTGTATGTGCTTGAATAGAAAAAAGAATGTTAAGTTGTTTTTGCAACATTGTTTTTGCAAGTGTTGTGAGTGAACAGTTTCCAAGGTCCAAGTAAATAAAGTGGGAGGGGCCAGACAGTAAGGCGTGGTGGGGACTGTCAATGTGTTCAACACTCTTAAGACCAGACAAAGCAATTAGTCACTTTATGATTCCTGGATTTGGGGATTATTTTCTTCCATGTGTTTCTGTACTCTGCTAATTTTCTATAGTAATCATGTGATACTTCTATAAGCAGAGTTATTTAAAAATTTGAAGACACCTACACTGGTAAAATCCAGGAAAAGGCTTTTATATTTCACTGATGGCAAACTGTTTTGGTAATATTGTTTTATCCAGCAGGAAAATAAGAATGACTTTGGCCAAATTGTAGTATTAATAATGAAAATAAGTCTCACAAATTACGGACCAAAAGTAGAAAGGATCAGCTTCCACTTTTAAAATAAATATATAAAGTCAGGGTCTCCCAAGGTTGTGCAGCAGAAGGGCTGACGGCCAAAGGGCTTGTGATACAGAGCTGAGAGTCTGGCCCGTGCTTTCTAACCTAGACCTCTAAGCAGTCTCGGTATCGAGTAAGTGCACTCAGGAGATGAAAGCTAAACAAAATCGCAGCTGAATGGGCAGGCTAGCTCCATAGATGGTGAAACTGCACTCACAGATGGGAAAGAAAGCAGAGATGAGCCAGCCAGAAAGGCCAGTTCCTGGTTGTTGTCAAGTCTACCATCTGTCAGGTGAGAACTGGAGGACAGCCGGCAGTCGGGCAGGACTATTTGGAACCAAGACGTGCTATGCTACCAAAAGCCACTTCTACTGAGCTGTTTTTAGAAACATCTCCGACCTGGTGAAAGGTGATCCTGTAAGTGCCTACAAGGTGCTTGGTGCTGCTGTTCATCTGTATGCCTGTGTGAGATGGACAGCACTTCCCCCGCTTTATAACTATAGCCCCTCACTTCACAAACTAGTGAAGAAATGGTCAACAAGCCCAGACTTCAAAGCCTGTACAGCAGCCATGTCCCTGCTGTCTTTAACCCAGTCTCCAAGCCCGACGGTGGGCTTGTCAACCTCAGAATGGCCTGCGCAGGCACACTGGGCACCGCGGCCAAAGGAACCTGCTCCAGGGTGAGGGTGCTAGTCACCCACCCTGCATCCCTGAGGAGGTCATGGCTGATCTGAGATACAAACTCTTTTAAGTATCAGGTGCACAGGTTCAAGGTCATGATTAGCTGTGCATTTGTATGTGACTAACCAAATTGAAGAAAATCCTAATGACATGAACAAGGCTCCCTCGACAAGCAGAAAAAGATGTGGTGGGTGGTGGGTGCTATGCATCCAAAATGAGACGCTTATCAAAACATTTTTGCAAGTGTTGTGAAAAGTATTTATGCCTTGGGCATAACAACACTGCTTGAGATGACTTACATTCTGCAAAGCCAACTATTGAAGATTCTGATTAATTAATGTTAATGATATTGTATTTTTTAACAGTATCTGTCTCCATTATCTCAAAAATATTACTGTTTTTATAGTTAATAATTTCTAGACTGGAACTGAAAATGAAAAATCATGTATTTTAGTACATAAATAAATGCAAACTTGCAGTTTAAATTTTTTCCCCACATTTCAGCACATACTAGTAATGAATGTACCTCTCGACAAGTGACCTCCACAGGGTTAAGGCAGGTCAGAGTTAGAATAGTCCAGTGTCTTCCCCACTTCTGACAGTGCCATTCTAATAGAAACTTCTAGCTATCAAAAGGTGCACCTTACGCCTTAGAAAGCTACACAAGTAATTAACATTGCTAATTCAAGAGTATGCCAAAAATACAGTATCAATTGACTGAAAGAAGTTAGAACAATTGCTCAGTTTTGCTCTGAGGTACTTACCTTTAAAAAAGGTTATTAAGATACACAAGGTTTGTCCGGAAAAAGTCCACTCACTGTTAACATGAGAATGGTTTGTGCAACATCGACGAAACCTGGCAGGAGGGTGGCCTGGAAGGCACATGGGTGAACAATGACTTCACTGAACTAGTCAGTGGGGGCAGGAGATACCACTGAGTGAGCATGTGCACTGTGTGGATGTCACATTCAAAATGACTGAGTGAGTAGAGCAATAAGTCTGCATGTAACTTTGTGCTAAGCTTGAACATTCCTCCATGAAAACCTTTCAGATGACTCAGACAGCTTTTGGGGACAATGCTCTGAGTGCAGTGCAAATAAGTGTGGCACACCTGGCTGGTGTGGCTCAGTGGATTCAGGGCCAGCCTGTGAATGAAAGGGTTGCCTGTTCAATTCCCAGTCAGGGCACATGCCTGGGTTGCGGAGCAGAATGCCAGATGTGCAAGAGGCCACCACACACTGATGTTTCTTTCTCCCTCCCTTCCCCTCTCTAAAAATGAGTAAGTAAAATCGTTTAAAAAAATGTGGCACAAACAAAAATGATCAAAGATCTGTTGAAAGTGCTCCCCATTCTGGAAAGCCTGCAACAAGCAGAGCACCCGAGGATGTTGAATGTGTACGGGCCTCAATCAACAAAGATCAGTGACTGGCAGTGTGAGAACTGGAAGCTGATCTGGGGACTCCAGAAACTACTGAGATTTTGACCCAGGATCTTGGCACGAAACGTGTCACGGCAGAATGCATTCCGTGGCTTCTGCTACCAGAGCGGCAGGAACACTGTGCCGCAGTTGCCGATGACTCTGGGAGAACTGTGTGAGGTCTGAAGGTGCCTACTTTGTAGAGGGCTGAGGCCTCGATGTCCTCTGAACATTGTTTCTTGTATCTTACATCTTCTTCAATAAGTCTTTTTCACAGCACATGGACGAATACTTTCTGGAAAGGCCTTGGACAAGGAGGGGACCCATAAAAACCCAAATTTATAAAAACTTGTGTATTTATTTACATGTTTAAACTTCAGACACCTTCAAAGTATTCTCCATTTGATACAATACACCTATTGAGACATTTTTCCCACTGCTCCTAAGTTTTTGAACTCATTGATTTTGATGCCTTTTAGTGCTTTTGCCCTTTTTTGTTTCAGCTCTTCCACATTGGCAGAATGTTCCCCTTTGAGGACTTTTTCCATCTGGGGAAACAAAAGAGCTGCTGGGGGCAAGATGAGGTCAATAAGGAGGGTGGGGCACAGGGGTCATGCCATTTCTAACACTCAGTGCGGTGCAGGCAGATGCATTCATCAATCACCCATCATGAAATGGGCAAACGTATCCAATCTCCAAAAAGAGTTCACTGAAGCCTAATGCAGCCTCTCACAGCACCAGCTGCTACACTGATGGGTTCCCAGAGCACTTTCTCACCTCGGGGGAAAGGCTATATATACTACAGGGGCCACCCTCCAGAAGATCATTCTATTTTTTTAGGGTCTCCCCTCATACGTTAAGTTTATAATGTACAGTTTGGTCCATCTTTGAACAAAATAGTGGCTTTTGCGTATTAAATAAGTATTATTTCCTGCCATTTTAATGTGTTTTGATTAGAGAATAGAACAGACATTTGTGACTGTGATGTGGTCCATGAACCTTTGGAACAAAATTGACTTTTTCTGCACCAATCCAGAGGCAGTAATAGCTACTGTGTAATGTGATCCGCCCCACCCCCATCC
>VMDR010025751.1:0-14340 GCA_007922815.1 Macrotus californicus
TATTCCTCGCAGCAACATCTTCAATGATGTGTCCCCTAAAGCAAGGGTCATAAAAGAAAGAATAAACAAATGGGACCTCATCAAATTAAAAAGCTTCTGCATGGCAAAAGAAAACAGCATTAAAATGAAAAGAGAACCAACTATATGGGAAAACATATTTGCCAATGATGCCTCGGACAAGGGTTTGATCTCCAAAATATATAAAGAACTCACATGACTCCACTCCAGGAAGACCAAAACCCAATTAAAAAAATGAGCAAAAGACTTGAACAGACACTTCTCCAAGGAGGATATACAGGGGGCACAGAAACATATGAAAAGATGCTCAGCATCACTGGCCATCAGAGAGATGCAAATTAAAACCACAATGAGATACCACCTGACACCAGTCAAAATGAGCATCATAAACAAATTAATAGACAAGTGTTGGAGAGGATGTGGATAAAAGGGAATCCTAGTGCACTGTTGGTGGGATTGTAGACTGGTGCAGCCACTGTGGAAAACAGTATGGAATTTCCTCAGAAAACTAAAAATGGAATTGCCTTTTGACCCAGCAATTCCACTGCTGGGATTAGACCCTAGGAGCCCTGAAATACCAATCCAAAAGAACCTATGCACCTCAATGTTCATAGCAGTACAATTTACAATAGCCAAGTGCTGGAAGCAACTTAAGTGCCCATCAGTCAATGAGTGGATCAAAAAACTGTGGTACATTTACACAATGGAATTCTATGCAGCAGAGAAAAAGGAGCTCCTACCTTTTGCAACAGCATGAATGGAACTAGAGAGCATTATGCTAAGTGAAATAAGCCAGGCAGTGAGGGACAAATACCACATGGTCTCACCTTTAACTGGAACATAATCAACAAAAGAAAACAGCAAACAAAATACAACCAGAGACATTGAAATTAAGTACAATGTAACAATGGCCAGAGGGGAAGGCAGAGGGAATAGTGCGGGGAAGGGTTTCCAGGAAACAGTATGAAGGACACATGGACATAACCAAGGGGGAGGGTGGGAGCGGGGGAAAGGGGTGGGATTGGCTGTGGTGGGGGGGAGTGGAGGGGGGAAAATGCAGACAACTGTAAATGAACAACAAGTAATTAAAAAAATATAGTTGATTTATTTTTAGAAAGAGAGTCAGGGAGAGATAAAGAGAGGGAGAGAAACTTCAATGTGTAGTTGCTTCTCACGCACCCCCTACTGGGAACCCGACCCACAACCGAGGCACGTGCCCTGACTTGGATCGAACAGGCAACCCTTTGGTTCACAGGCCAGCACTCAATCCACTGAGCCACACCAGCCAGGGCTTACCAATTTTTTTTAAGGGGATTCAACACAAACACCCCTGATGTACTGAGAGATGTAGAAAATGCTCCCAGGGCTCTGAATCTCAAGATCTGTGTCCTTGAAAGAAACTCATGTTTTCATTTTCTTACTCAAGGTCATGCTGACACCATATATCCTCATCCATCAATAATACTCTTTCATTATTCTGGCATAAAAAAAGGGCAAGCATTATTATAACAGAAAGTAGAACTTTGTTAGATTCTTCAGTGTTTCAGCTTTAGCATAAACTGCTGATCATTACAGAGATTCATAAGTTATGCTTCTGTTAATCCATTTGCTCATTCTTGCCTTCATCTTTTAGCAACTTTTTACTAGGACCAGGATTAGGGCCAGCACTGTGGTAGGAGAATACCTGGGTCCCAGGCTTCAAGGAATGTTGAATTTGACATGCACGTGCCCCATTAATGGCTGTAAACATTTGGACTCCAAGCTTTTAGTCTGTTCATGAGAGATAAATTGAACTTTACTAGATGGAGTTGAAGAGTAGAAAGCAAATATGTGCCTGTGAGGAGACCTGCCGATGAAAATCATTGCTACTTCATCTGCATCCTCCCCTCCTCCTGGGGGTAGTGTGGCTAAGCAGCCACCAGGATCCTGGGCACCTCTCCACATTAGGTGCTGACATAGTGAGAACGCACAGTAGGCGCCCAGCTGTACACCAAGGGAGGGGAGTGCTCCAAGCTGGTGACACATGTTCAGCATGAAACCTTACTAGTTTCATGACTTGGTTCAGCTATTCAGAGCCAGCAAAGCCCCAGGTGAGCTCTCAGTGGGAACTGGCATCTGCTCAAGTGGAAGAATTGCTTCTTTGAAAAAGAAAACTCGTGTGAAGTGGGGCGGCAGACCTGTACTCCCTGCTGCCTCTGGCAGGCTGGATCCCCAGAGAAGGGCAGGGAGTCCTAGGATCACGTTGGCTGATAAAACCTTGTCCGCTTGTGAATTTCCTATGCCAAAGAGGAGCTATTTAGCCATGACATAGGCAAAACAGGAAACACACATTTTTTTAAATAGCAGTAGGCAACAGTGCTTTTTTTGACTTTTGTCAACAAACTTTAAATCCTCCACCTTTTGAAAACTTACAGAATAGAAACATTTGTATTTGAGCCTCACTTTCCCAATACACAAAGGCCAACTCCAGAAGTCTAAAACCTGAAGTTCAACTTTTGACAGATATATTGGTTCAGCGCCAGAAGGTTGTAAGAGTTTATACTCTTCTATCTAGACTAAAGGCTCTTGGGGAGGGTGATGGGTGGGGGTGGGGTGTGAGGAGGGGCTGCTGTTTATTTTTTTGGCTCAAAGAGCAGAGCCTCCAATATAATATAAAATAGGTAATATAATAAAAGACTTTATAAATCAGAAACTCTGTCTGGTTAGGCTTATGCTCTGTCAACTTTGAAATACACAACAGGAACCCTTGCTGACTTCATTTCCTCTTGGTTTCTTCATGAGCATGCTGCTCCAGTCTCTCCTCAGTTTGTTTTCCTTAATTCCCTAGCCCATCCTGCACCAGGTCAGTACTGCTGCAATTACCAGTGAACCTTGCCTTTGTCTGAAATGTGGCTTCGAGGAATGTGTTTGCCTTTCTTCTCTTGGTGGAGTGGAGCAGACAGGGCTGAGCAGTAAACTGCACAACTTGCTGATCAAATACATGCCAATCACCCTGTGACAGGAAGGTCTAAATCTCACAATAACACTTCACTCAGTAAAACTGACTTTCACTCTTTGGTAAACCTTTTTTCGGAAAATGGTGCAGTAAAAAATATACATTTATCTGCAAATAAGGGATACCTAACATTACCAAACGTCATTCAGGATCACCAACCTGAGGGCAACGAGACCCAGGAAGTAAAGCCATTTGTCCAGGGTCACTGGTTTGAGAGAATGGTCAAGTCTGGATTGCTCCTGTATTGGGAAGAGAAGCTTGAGAACGACTCCCCCGTCACTGAGGCATGATGAGACAGACCCCTTCCCTGCATCACAAGCTTTGCTTCCTCATCAGTCCCATCTCCCTGGCATAGTGAGCCCTATGCTCTGTAGAGATCCTGGTGGGAATTTCTCTTTACATTCATTTGCCAATCTTTGACTACCAGTCACGGGTCCTAATTCTGTTTCCTGAATTGAAATAGAATAAGTGCATTATTTCTTCTAGGTGATAGCTCTTCAAAAATCCTGAGGCCTCTAGAATATTCTACCAAGTTTTGACTTTTCCATATTAGCCAGATTTTTTATATTTTCTCAAAATTCACAGACACTTTTCCTATCTCTTCTTATTCTGATGTGTTTAAAGTCATCCATCATCACTGTTTTTAAAATTTTTTTATTCATTGATTTTTTTTTAGACAGAAAAACAGAAAGAAAGAGAGAGAAACAGTGATTTGTTGTTCAACTTATTTATGCATTAATTGGTTGATTCTCATATGTGCCCTGTCCAGGGATTGAACCCGCAATCTTGGCTTATCAAAACAATGCTCTAACCAATTGAGCTACCCCGCCAGGGCCATCATCGCTCTTAAAACATCTTGTTTGACATGGGTCATGATGTTTCAGACAGTGATCCAACCAGGGTGGTTCAAGATGTCCTGTGCTATATGACTTGTGCTGTGCACACACATTGTTCTTAGTTGCCCGAAGGTCCTTTTCCATTTTTTGATTTTGTAAACATAAACCATTATTTTTATATATTTATTCAACTATTTGATTCTTGACCTTATCAGTTCTAAGATGATTTGAGGTGACTGTTAAAAATATAATAGAACCATATGTAAATGTATTTATTAATTGAAGAAACTAGTGAAGAGATAAAATGCATATGAAAAATAGAAAAACACAAAAGCTATACTATTGGCAGGTAAAGTGTATTCCAGGAGATCCTGTAACCCTGCTAGGCCATGCATTTGGTTTTGAGTTTCCTAGCAGCAAGTGAAAAAGTGGTAACAACCATTTATGTGTCCAAGTGTACATCAATGGAACACAGTGGCTGAGGACAATCATAGCTATTCCTGCTGCTGAGACCTAACAGAAACATTTTCAATTGGTCCTGGTAGAGGCCACTGTAGGTTATACCCTCAGTGGCATTCCTAGATCAAATAGTTTATTTCTTAAGGCTCTGGTTGCTTATCCATCCTGTTACAGCTTCTGATCTAATGCCATAGTCATCATGATTCTCTCGGGCAATTGATTTTTTTAACCATATTTTATACCTACTACATTTTAATGTGTAGTTTTTAAATTCTTATTTAAAAAAGGAAGTTGGAGAAACTGCATGGGGAAATCCATGTCAATCGATGTCCTCTTAATTAAGACTGCCTCTTAATTTTCAAAGTTCTGTGATTCTCAACACTTTTGTTATTGGATCACATCCTTGTGATATTCTCTCAGGAACGTATTGTTGTTGTTCTTGTTGTTATTATTATTATTTTAAATAAGACATGCTTTGAGGTCATGGACATCTGCAGGAACCTCTGTATTCGCGACAGATCTAGCTAAGAACCTGTGGTTATGATGGGTATCTGCCCAACTAAGGGTAGAAAAAACAGAATTTCCTGAAGTCCTAGATTTCAGATGCCTTTGTCCAGGTACAAGGAGAGGGCAAAGAAGGGGTTGTTTCCATGCCTCAGCCTGAGAGGCTTTGGTGATGGGGATAGAGGATACTCTTGTGGATATTCTTCTGGTCAAAACAGTGAGACTGGGGTAGCTCCATCATTATGGTCTACTCAAAAGCTATTCAAATGCACATCACAGTGAGCTTAGTTGTTTTAACAGCTCATCTTTAGATTTTCGCCTCTAACCAATGTAAGTGACTGCCTCTGTGGCCTCCTTTTCTCCCCTACCCCACCACCCAATCCACTGACACCCCTTAGCCCTGCTTGTGAGAAGCCAGTGAAGAGGAGATTTGTCCCAGATGTGGAACTACTTCTTTTTGTCATCATAGAAACTGATTGCTTTATTTTGCTTTGCTTTCATTTCCTCACTTTCTACTTGCATCTTCAGGGATCATCCTCAACACCTTCTCCCTTCTTAATATTAATATCATCCACATCTGTGTGCATGTGTGTCCTCTCTCAGCAAGCTGCCACAGCTGAGTTTAATAATTTCTAATGATTAGTGTCTCTAGATGGGCCTCTTTACAACTATGTGAGTCTCTGAATGCTTTACAAATTGTTTATTTAGCTTAGGTTAATAAATTCCTTTGAAGAGAGTGCAGTTGTAGCCACTATTTCAGAGGGAGAGAGAGAGAGAGAGAGAGAGAGAGAGAGAGAGAGAGAGAGAGAGAGAGAGAAACTTTATTTGTGGGTTTTTGCCCAACATGGTAAATAAATAAGTTAACATAAAGGGTACATAATATTTGAGTCCACAACTTGACGATACTCCCCTCCAAACAAATCTCCCAGTTTTCCAGTGAAAATGTCCAAGACTTCAAATTTCATTCTGTATATAAGGCCACATCGGTAAAAATCATTAAGACAATTTTCCCAGCTAAGGGTGAGGGAAAAACACCAATAGTATCTGGGTCTGGTCTGAAAGCTCAAATTAAAGTAAATTTTCAGTCTTGGGCTGGGTCATTAGAACTCCTAACTTGCAACAATAAACAGTAATAGTTTCTCTTTTTTTCATTTAAAATGACTCAAACCTAGAACAGGAGGAGGGGAAAAGGGTTTGTGTGTTCTGGGGGAACAAGATGGATGGAGAGTTCACCCCTGTGTGCTGGAGAAGCCACCTGCAATGAGTCCTGAGGGCTGGAGCAGGGGTGGGGGAGCAGTGCCTGGCAGCTTCTCAGGCGTGTACTCCCTGCTTGCAGAAAGCTGTGCAGGAACACAAACAATGTTAGAAAGTTTAGCAGCACTATCAACCTAAAAACATTACGCATGCACTAAACACATAAACAGTAATATTTCTGGAGTTGTAAATGCATCATATATATAGTATACCATGAAATAACCACACAGCTCTGTGATATGGAGAGTATTATTAACAGTAGCATGATCCCCATTTCCCAGATGATGAAACAGGTTTCAAGGGTGTAAGTTATGTTTGCAACAAGGGCCTTGAACCAGGTATTTGAGGCCCACATGGTCTCACTTGCTTATAGAATCACTTATGACTGTTGCTCTCCTCACTCCTTATACCCTCGGGTCAGGCCAGGACTATCTGATGCCGAATTTAGCCTTTCCTTGTTATTTCTTGGACTGTAATGTACCTTTACTTTGATAGTGGACACATCTGGAAACATTGGGGCTCCCAGAGCAGCTGCCTCAGCTTTGAAGAATGAGGTGAGTACTGTGACTCCTGGTAACTGTCCACCTGGAGGACTGGGTGAGAGGGGTTATTTTTAAAAGATGACACATTCTTTGTTTTTATTGGCACTCATGGTGCTGACCTCATTTTGGCTGAATCAGCACTAGTGACTCAATGCTAAGAATACCATAGACTTCATCTCACACTGTGTGGAATTACTAAGAGTCATTGAGTGTTCTCTTCATGACCGCTTAAAATATGTGAAATAAATCTCTGTCCTCAGTAAACACACATGGCTTTTCAGTCCCCATGCCCCACTAAAATGTCAGTCTGACAGGAAGGCATGGCTTCTCCTGTTTGGGAGGCTTGATTCAGCAAATCAGTAATGCATGCACAGGAGCTGGAGGCTGCACCAGGATGCTTGCCTTCCTTCTAGTATTACCTTTGTATGTTAGCAGGAAAACCAACCTGATTTGAAGGTCCAAGCATCTAGTAGATATATGGAATCCTTGGATGCCCTAAAATAGCATACTGAGTTTTAAGACTCATTATAAAGAAGGGTTGCTGCCCAAACACCTCTTCCCAGGAAACTCAGCTGCACAGAACAGCCATCTGGTATGGGGACCACACTCACATTTTTTCCCCCTGGCAGCCTTCAGGCCTGGAAATGTTTTGTTGGAAGTTTATCCTGATTTTTCTAAATGCCCTTTTATAAATGAAAGAAGTTGAAGCCTAGAATGCATTTCTTTCTCAGCTAAAACAGAATCAATGTTGGAGGCATTAGAAGAGAGAAGGCCATCTCTAAATGGGCATCGCACTATCAGAGTGAGCACAGGGGGCAAGTGACAAGAGGGGTGACCTCTGAGTTGGGTGTTGACATTGGCATACACATGGCTGTTGTCCACGAGAACTGAGAGCTGAGTGAGCCAAGGGCCCCCTGGTTGTCATGACTGAGTGGAGAGACATCTGAGAGGTTATGTTGTTTGCAGAGTGAACATGAGCACATCTGTTGTGCTTGGGTGCTATCTTTGCCAGCTGGCTAGCAGATACAGGTGTGAAGCTGACATCTGAAAGGAATGGGAGGTATCTGGAGAGGGGGACATGCTGTCCAACTGGGCTTATATCACTAGTTCTTAAATGGGGACTATTTGGACCCTCAGAGGACATTTAGCAATGTCTGTTTTGATTGACACAGCTGAAGCAGGAGCTGCTATGGAAATCTCAAAGGTAGAGGCCAGGACACTACTAAATCCCTACAATGTTTAGGATGGTATCCCACAACAAAATCATCTGGACAAAAATGTTAATAGTGCTGAGGTTAAGAAACCCTCATTAAGAGTTTTTGTTATTAGTGGATGTTTAGATCAGTACATGATGCCCATTTTTATTTACATTTACCAATTCTACCACTTTGATTTAAGATTAATTTTCTCATGCTTTAGAGAGTCATATTCCAGCTCAGATAATAATGTCATGGCCAAAGGGTAGAATGGTTTAGAGACATTTAAGCACATTCTGCCATAATATAGGGCCCAATTTTTTCTCCTAAGCTGAAGGCAAGCTCTGTTTCTTTGTACTCCCTTGGGCTGTGGCCATTCTCCTAGGGATTTTGAAACTTCATTTCATCTGAGCCTGATTAATTCATCTCCTACCCATCACAGTAGCCAGTTTAAATATCCTTAGAAACTACTTAATAAATGTTTACAATTCACTTGGGGCCACTGAGGCCAACTCTAAAGCTGTTCCCAGGCATTCATTCTACTGTGTTTATCTTTGGTTTGGAAAGAGTGGTTATTTGCACTTCTGGGACCTAGCTCCATTGGAAGAATCCATGCAAGGAGTGACAGCACCCCATTAATAGTTTTTCTTGTTAGTTATTTTCCTCTCTGAGACTCCAGCATTTTCACATGTTTATGGGTTTGAGGCCCCATTGGAATAGAAAATGTCATAGTATTTACCCACCTAGCTTCTTTTCCCCTGCCCACATGTAAACATCTGTTGTGTGCTTCTTGTACACTCAATAAGTGACTGTGAATAAATCAGTCCCATAAGACTATCCTAAGTGACCCCATGAGGTGTGAAAAGTAAGAAACCATATCTCTCTGTATAAGTTCTCACTTCTTAGGGAGATGGACCCATAAAGTTGGACCCATAAACCATCATGAGAGATGTGCTAAATGCCTTAGTAGAAACATGGACAGAGTGTTGATGAGACTGGAGAAAGAAAATTGGACCTGGCAGTAAAGGAGGGAATGGAGAGATGGGCAGGTTACTTTTTTACCTGGTCTTAAAGGAGACACAGAAGAGGATCAAATGGAATGATTGCCTAAAATGGCTTCTTTCTTCATCTAAAGGGACATCCAAGAAAAGAAGCTGTGGCATCCACATCACTGCCAAAGCAACCTGACCATTTTTCCTCTGCCCTTCACATTCTGGGTAGGCTACCACCTGGAGCCTGAAAGCAGTGCGTGAATATCCAACTTACTGAACCACAAGACTTTCCCCAGTCTGGCCATGATCTGCACACCATCAACCCTCATTCCCTCCCTAATCACAGTTCTCCTCTTAATTCTTGGTTATGCAGAATGTTCTTGACTCCTCGGACTACAGTGTACTGTGTCCTTTCCCCATTTGGGAAGTATCCTCCACAGGTAACTCTTCTACCTATTAACTCTTCTTTAATCAGAAAGTTAAAGGCCACTTTTTCCATGAAGTATTTATACCCCACCCTTGTTGAAGTCATTGCTTTTGTCATAGCTCATCACACTCCGATTTTGCATCACATCAATGTTAGGAGCATTCAAGTCTGTGTCTCTAATAATGTTCCTCAAGCATGCATAGTATTTTTACATAGAATTGTGTATTTGTACCACTTTATCTAACCAGTGTTAACTTTAATAAGTGTGTAGTAGGTGCTGAATAAATGTCTGCTGTTGACAAAGATAATAAGTGATATAAAAATTTCAATAATTTTTTCAGCAATAAGTATGTACCTAACAAAATAACCCATGTGCTTCAAAGAAATAGTGAATCTTTTCAAAAACACCACCAGTGCTTTAAATGGTGTTCTTAAACACTTCAAGTACCATGGTGTAGAGGGGATATTAAAATTCAAAGAGACATAGATATCAGGTTAGAGATGGTAAGTTATCAGACTCTTAAGGGAATAAGAGCATTTCCTTATTTTGGACTGGAGCAGAAATGTCTGTAATCCAGATATTTAAAACTCATCTGGGTAAATAGGTGGGAGAGGTTTTACAGAATAGCCTGGAGCAGGGTCCTCAGGGATGAACTTGATGTGATTGTAAAGGTCATATCTAAACCCAGAGCTTCGGATGGATTCCATGATAGCACATCTGCTTTTGATTGCATGGGCTCTGAGCACTGGGCTAGGGCAGGATGCCATCTGAAGGAGGAAATACAAGCCTGTCTGCAGGTCTGTATGTTCCCACAATGGGAGATCAGCTAAGCCCTGTGGCCACAGGAAAGACACTGGAGCTTTGTCTCTGAGGCCCCACACGTGGAAAACTTTGCGTCCCATTCAGATCTCTCAGAACAAATTAAATGGAGCACTTGGGGTTGGGAAGCTGAGAAAGTGGACCTGACAGGAGCAGGAGATGACTGTGAAATGTGGGATAACATGGTAGTTAAGAAGAAAGGTTCAGAATCAGAATCAGATCCACACTCTAATTCCAGTAACACTACCACTGACCCTTGTGTGACCTCAAGAGATTTGCTGATTTCTCATCTGTAAAATGGAGGTTTATTGAGATATTGAAATATAGCATGCAAAAGACGGGGGAGGGGGGTGGGATTGGCTGGGGTGGGGGGAGAGTGATGGGGAGAAAATTCAAACTGTAATTGAACAACAATAAAGTAATTTAAAAAAAAAAAAAAAAAAAAAAAGATTCACATTCAGTTATGTTTGGATACTGTTATTTTATAATTTAACTTTGGCTTGGTTCATCTGAGGAGACAAAATGACTCTAAATACTTTGAAACTTGAAAGAAAGAAAGAACAAAAACACCACCCAGAGTATTATTTAAAATAGTGGAAATCTTCCTCAGTGAGCAGCACTGACTCCCTGCTGGGCACAGATGTGAAGGGCCAGATTCTCCAGCAAGTGCACTTGCTACCCAGCGAGAGGTAGCCAGGGCCACCGATCACGTGGGCGGGCAGTGAAAACTGCAAAAACACATGTGGCAAGAACAGGCACAAGGAAGCAAGGCTGGCCCCATGAAATGTGTGAGGCTGCATGGGACATGGACTCCTCGGAACACTACAGAGACCAAGACTATGTAAACAAGATATCAAAACAATGGCTTCATTGACCCTTCAGTGTGATAAATGTTTGTCCTGAATGTGCAGTGGGACTAAGACCACCAAATTTTTGTAGTCTGAGTTTTAAGGGGACCAGGGAGAAAAGTCACTGGTATGGAATCAGGGAGATCCTTTCAGCTGACTTGTCTCCCTTGTAGCTGAACCTACCTTTTAGGGGCAGACAGAACCCTGCATTTTCAAAGCCCAGACTGCCTGTGTGACCCTCCCAAACAAGGGGGCCACAGAGCAAGCTGCTTAGAGGCTTTCATCAATCTAAACCAGCTCAGGTGCCCTCCCCCACAGCGTGGGAAAGAGAGGCCAGCCTAGTCCAAATTATGTCCATCATACTGGGACCACCAAAGTCCATGTCTGTGAGCTCAGCAAAGGGGGGTTTAATGGAAAGGAAAACAGTGCAGCCAGGTGTGCTCAGGGTCCTAAAACCCAAGTAAATGTCAGCAGCTCTTTCGTCCATTCTTGCTACTGATCTTGGTCTTAGGGAGACCAAAATCCTTTCTTTGCCTTGGCTGTCACTGATTTAGTTCCTCACCACCTTATCTTGGTCATCTTTTCTTAAAAGCAGAAAATACCAAAAAGAAAACTTTTGCTAATAAACATCCCCAAATATGTTTTTGTTTAGGTCTTGCTCTAAAGTGAAACTGACAGGCTGTTATGACACAAACGGTCGCCCTGGACAGACAGATAGGTCAATCAATTGATAACTTATTGGATGAAAACATCGCTAGGGTGATTGTACACAGCTCTCTAAAATCTATCTTCTACTTCATTATGAGGACCGCAAATGTTGTTAGCTCTTTTTAACCACTTCTCATTCTGTCCCACCATCACAAGTGCCACACTAATGTTTGAACCCTTTCTCATGTTTGTTACTTTGTTTAGGAAGCATTAGCTATAAAGCCACTTTTCTGAGAATGTTGAACTTGCTTTATTTTTGTTGTCTGGCCCCTACATTGCAGTGTTTGGGACCAGAAAGTAATATTAACATCTTGCTTGATGAGGTGATTATTAACATCATGCCTGAGCTCAGACTGGCTCAAATAAATGTCCAAAAGGGCAGGTCCAGGGTTCATCTTAGGAGTCCAGTGTGGGTCAGACTGGGGTCATGGATGAATACAGTGGGTTCAAAATGATCTGAGAGGGTCTCAGAGATGTGTGTGTATACATGTACATGTAGTCATGCATACATTTTTGTGTACATGAGTGTGTGCATACATGAGTGTGTGTGGTAAGGTTGGGATACGATGATGATGATGATGATGATGATGATGATGATGATGATGATGACAGTGATGATAGGCCTGGTGACTAATTTTTATGGTGGTGTATGATTGGATGTCCATCTGTGGGCTATGTGGAGAACCTCTGTTAGATACCCTGAAATGCTTCTACAAGTTACCATGAACCACAGCACTGTTGACTGCAGGAACCTTGGTAAGGTAGCTGCCTTGGAGGATTCCAGGTCTCAGAGGTCTTTTTCCTATTCTGTTTTTTTTGTGGTGACTAACCAGGCAGCATGTGGACTGGAAAGCATGGTACAGGTTTTGACACACGCCCTAAGTAGAGCACTCAGCAATGTCAGATCTCAGCTGGCTCAAGCAGGCCCTTTTAGTCACTTCTGTTGGGGGCACATCAGGCAAGTCCTGCTTTCTGTACTCAGTTGCCTCATTTGTTAGCTTCCAGACACCTATTTCTCAGGACATGATTACAATAAACTAAATACAATAATGCAGTGACATCTTTTTAGAAATTAATGAACACTTTTATATTGTAATTTATTGAGGCAAATGTTGCACATTTACTGGGGTCAATCCATCCCCAGAGCAGGGGAGCTCCTGTGAAGTGACCGAGGAAGGGACTTGAGGCCCCAGAGAACAGGTTGTGTCCCTGGGGAGTTCCAGAAGAAATGGAAGAGAAAGAAGGCAGAGTGGTGCCCAGCTGTGGGAACACAGCAGTCAGGGGTCTTGCAGTGGCTATTTACAATGAGCTGGGGGAAGGTCTGCAGACTCCCAGGGAGACACTACGCCTGAGGATGTCAAGTCTTTCATGCCTCCTCCAGCCTCTGGTTCCTATCAATTCCAGGCCAGGTTATACCCTGCTGTCCTGATCTGGTGGTGACTTCTGGATGAAGATGCCCAGACCCAAATTCCCCTGCTGCCTTCTCCTCCCTGGGAAGTCAAGGGCCTAACCAGGCCAGATTGAGAACAGAGAAGGACTCTGAAGACCTGTGAGTGGTCTTCAGGAAAGAGTTTCAGGAGTAAGAGCCACACTCTTTTCCATGGCTAATAGAATCCATTCTCTTCTGCTCACTTGTGACACTCTGCAGCTTTCTGCAGAAACAAAACAAAACAAAATGAAGTAACACACAGCAAAGAGGACCCCTTTAGACAGACCTTTTATATATACCAAGTCCATTTATTTATTTACTCTAAATAAGAAAGGATTTTGTTTCCAGGCTCCACTTCTTACTTGACAATTGGGCAGCCTGGCAGCTGTGAAATCCAAGATATAAGGACAGAAGTAATGGTCGTGCTCGAGACAGTGGCCTCCAAGACAGGGAATTTGGGTCATAAAGAGTCATGTTCCAAGTTCTTGAGGTTTCCATCATGCTAAGTACCCATCCACTTGTCCAAAACCAAAACCCCATTACAATGTGTCCCCTATTATTTATTTATTTTTCCATTGATTGATGCATTCATTGGTTGTATCTTTTTCTGTTATATATATTTAATTACTTTATTGTTGTTCAATTACAGTTTGCATTTTCCCCTCCATCAGTCTCCCCCCACTCCAGGCAATCCCACCTTCCTTCCCCCTCCCCCCCTCCCCCTTGGTTATGTCTATGTGTCTTTTATAGTGTTTCCTGGAAACCTTTCCCCGCACTGTTCCCTCCCTCTTCCCCTCTGGCCATTGTTAGATTGTTCTTCATTTCAATGTCTCTGGTTGTATTTTGTTTGCTGATTTCTTTTGTTGATTATGTTCCAGTTAATGGTGAGATCATGTGGTATTTTTCCCTCACCGCCTGGCTTATTTCACTTAGCATAATGCTCTCTAGTTCCATCCATGCTGTTGCAAAGGGTAGGATCGCCTTCTTTCTCTCTGCTGAGTAGAATTCCATTGTGTAAATGTACCATAGTTTTTTGATCCACTCATTGACTGATGGGCACTTAGGTTGCTTCCAGCACTTGGCTATGGTAAATTGTGCTGCTATGAACATTGTGGTGCATAGGTTCTTTTGGATTGGTGTTTCAGGGCTCTTAGGGTATAATCCCAGCAGTGGAATTGCTGGATCCAAAGGCAATTCCATTTTTAGTTTTCTGAGGAAATTCCATACTGTTTTCCACAGTGGCTGCACCAGTCTACAATCCCACCAACAGTGCACTGGGGTTCCCTTTTATCCACATCCTCTCCAACACTTG
>VMDR010025752.1:0-14341 GCA_007922815.1 Macrotus californicus
AATGCAGAAATGCATGATTAGGTTGTGCCCAATGTCCGTGAGTCCCAACTGGACTGTACCCAAATGTAATTTATTTGGGGGGGGGGGATCCTGCAGCTGCTTGTAAGTAAAGGTGGTAGAAGAGTTAAAGTTCTAGTTTCTCTATTTAATAGTTGAAGTACCCCAACCTAGTCATTTAACTTCTTTCCACTTTGATTTCTACATTTTTAAAAATTTTTATTGAATTTGTTGGGGTGACATTGGTTAATAAAATGAAATACCATTTTTCAATCTTACCATCAGCAGATGGTTACCAAAATAAGTAAGATTTAAGACCTAACATTTTATTAATTTCAAGAACTAAAGGATGCCTATGAATAAGACAGAAACCTTTGTTTGTGTCTCTCAATCAAGGTTTTCTAGCTATTATGTGGTTCCCCTGGGACTAACACCAATTGATAATGATAATGCACAAAAAAAAAAAAATCCAGCATTCACTCCATTATAATAAAGGCTAATTGCACGGGCCTATTATTGGAATATGCTTTCCTATTTCAAACCAGTTGCATTTCAATAAAGAGCGTTCACGGTGAAACCCCACTGTGAAAAGATGAACTTTGTCTTAACAACTTTAGTTTCAAAAACTATTCATTTACAGATGCCTATTTCACATCTCTGAAGCAAAATGGCTCATTTGTTATGCAGATTACTAAGCAGTCACTTAAGAATAAAGAGGTTTATTCTTTAGAGGCTCCAGCTAATTGTCTGCATAAGCTCAAGCTCAAAGCCAGCAAAGTGTGCTTATAAATATGACAGCAAATAATTGTGATTTAGCTGCAGAGAAATGTGCACCTCCCTGAAATGTGAACTAGAAAGATGTGCACCATTTTCCAACCCACCTTCCAGGGTCAACCTGGGGTTCCTCCCAAGAAAGGGTGCCTTCACAGAGCTCCTGGATCTCTATCTGTAAGCATAAGCAATCAGGACACAGGAGGGGCTCTGGTGAGAGAGGGAATGGTGCTCTCTACAGCAGTCTGATTCCACCAAAGTCTGTATCTAACACACTTGTTTCAGAAGTTCTTAAATCCATTACTTAGAACCCAGAAAGCCAATTTAACTCATTTGTATCTGAGGTACACTACTTTACTTTAGAATATTAATCCTGATCTATACCAATGTTTCTACTAGAAAGTGTAAGTGCATCTGGAATTCTGAACTAAGATGCTAACATGTTCATCATTTGAATCTCATTGCACACCCAGAGCCCCTCTCTCAGTGGAAAGGAAATAAGATTTAAGAATAATTGTGAAAAACTATGGGACATAAGCAGCAGGGAGACAACATCAGGTGGGAGAAATAACTAGGAATAGGAAAAAAACGTGTGTTAAGACTTGGCGCAGCACTGACACTCCCTGCCCTAATGACGGGCGGGGAGAAGCGGTGGTAGGTGTGCATTAGACGTGGATACGCTGATGAAGCGCTCCGTGAGTTCTGAGCTGCCACGCTGTGAAGAGCATACAAGGGGACAGGTACAAGCCCCAAGCCTTCTTTGTACCCACAGACCCTAGCCCAAGGGTCTTCTCTTTTTTGACACTTTACTTGGGCTTTTTTTTTTAAAGGTTTTATTTATTCATTTCTAGAGAGAGGGGAAGGGAGGGAGAAAGAGAGGGAGGGACCCAGCCTGCAACCCAGGCATACGCCCTGACTGGGAATCGAACCAGTGACCACCTGACTCACAGCCTAGGCTCAGTCCACTGAGCTACACCAGCCAGGGCATTACTTGGGCTTTTAATTCCTCTAGAAGAGTAGAAATAAGAACCCCTCTCAAAAGGAAAAAAATGTACATGGAGCCCCTACCCCCTTGTGAATACTTACCATTCCTCAAAATGTCCAAGCCCAGATGTACAATGCACAGTTTTAGGAGCTGGGGACAAAGGTACAAAAGATGCAGAATTTATCCTCCAAGGAGCAGCCTGAAAGAGGCAGGAGTTGGACCACAAGCAACCAGCAGATTACAGAGAGGTAACTGCTAATCTGAAGGGCAGACAGAAAGTGCTATGGAAGCATGCAGAAGACAGGAAAAGTATCTAAGGCAGATACGGAGTTGTGGGGAGGGGTACAAGGAAGGCTTTGGGGAAGATGCAAAACTGGAGATGAACACTGAAGGATAAATGAAAGTTAGCCAGAAGAAGAGAAGTGAGCAGTTAGGTCCTCTGAGAAGGCTGTTGTGCAGGCGAGGTGGGTGTGCCGCCACAGCTTGGGCCTTCGTGGTGGGAAGGCACTACGCGTTCTCTATCGAAATGACTCTTTCATACCAAGGTGAGGCTTTAAACCACTGAAGAACTAAGGGGCTTTAAGCAGGAAGTGGCATAATCAGATGCATACTAAAAACAGGGTCACTCTGGCAACAAGAGACAGACTAGATTCAGGGAGCCCTGAAGTTGCGAGAGGATTTGCTAGAGTCCCAGTAGATGATGAGGGCCTGAAAGAAGCAGGGGTGCCGAGGGCAGACAGAAGGGGGAGAGGGCAAAGGGGGAAGACTGTCATCTCAAGGGGACAGAGTAAATAGGATGAAGGAGGAGTTAAGGGGACACTCAGGTTTCCCACTTAGGTAACAGATGAGTGAACACACACAGACTACATTCTAACTTTGGAAGACAGAGTAATGAGATCAGTATCAGACATGCTGAAGTTTTAGGGGCCTGTTGAGATATTAGAAGTTTGACAGGCAAGCAGCTGTGTTAATCTAGAGTTGGAAAACAACTGAGGATGTATTTATACAAGTCATTTTATAGCAGAAGATGTGCTGCACAAGAAGAAAACCGAGGATGAAGCCCATGTGCAAACCAACCTGTAATAAATCTACATCAACCTACAAAGAGAAGTAGGACAGGGTAGGACTTCACGTCGGGGCAGAATTACGTAGGTTCCTGTAGTCCAGGGACCCTCAAACTGGGTGGCGCATGGTTTTTGTAAATCAGGTCTTACTGCCCTGTGTTGAGCCCACCCACTTGTGTGTGTTGATGGGGGCTTCTGTGTGCAACAGCAGCACTGAGTTTCTGCCCACAAAGCCAAAAATTTTCCTCTTTGGCCCATCCCTACGTCCTACCTCAGTTTCTCCATCTGAGCAACAAAAAGCACTTATCTTTAAATGCAACAAGAACTTAAAAGGCTTGTGAAAGTTGTCAATTTAGTTTCAAAGCTAATTATCGAAATTTATGCTCAATCCTTAAAAAAATTTTGTTCAACACATGTGGATTTCCAGTTAAAGATTTTAAAGTACATAAAAATTTACAACATATAATTCCAAAATATAGTATTTAAATTACAAGGCAATCTACTGATTTACATATGACTCCAAAAAAAATGAAATCCCAAACTTCATACCTCGTATCCAATCCAGAATGCTGTACCACAGTCTACTCCAGAGACCTCTAGGAAAACCTTTGGTAACGGAAGAGGCGGACCACAAGGCAGAGTAACTCACCACCTCCACGCTACTTCCCTCGGTTCCTGGACACCTACCACATCCAGATAACCATGCTGAGCATCTACTGTCTGCGTCACTCAAGCCCTCCAACAACCCGTGAAGGCATTCATTCACTTTAGATGAGAAAACTGAGTCTTAGAAAGGTCAACTACCTCATCTCCTGTCACCTAGTAGACAGCGGGTGGGAGGACCAGTAACACTGATACAGTCACACTCAGAACCAGGTCTGACCTCAGAGGCTCCGTACTCACCCTAAGCCCACACTTCATAGTTTGTTACCAACACCAAGGGAGGTAACATCTGTAAAGGGACAAATGGAACCTGGAAACAACTAGGAACACTTACCTGCTTCTCTTCCTCCTTTGGAACTTTAAGCAGGCCTCAGAACCCGGGATGGCATCGCAAGCATAAGAAGGTGAAGCCTACTGACTACTGCAATGAGTCCTGGCCTAGGAACCATGACTAGGTACAGCACCCATTTCCAGTAGACACGTTCCCAGTTCCAAACTACCACACCACAAAGGAACTTTTCAACAACCCCTCTATAAACTGACAGCAGCCAACACGAGAAATAAAAAGATCTTACTAAATCAGATATTATAGTAATGTACTCTAAGAGGTGCTACAATATGCTCAGTGGAAAGAACATAGGCTTTCCAACCCAGGTTTGAATTTTGGTTTTAAAACTAGCCATATGATGGTGAATTATTTATCTTCCCCGAGCCTGCTCCCTTGGAGAAATAAGGTTCAGGGAAATATAAGCATTTAATGTACCATATTTTGCCGTGTAAATTGCACTCCCGTGTATAATGCGCACCCGCATTTGGGCCCAAACTTTCAGGAAAAAAATCTTTCATTTTAGTTTTTTAATTCAGACAACGAACTCACAACTATTAACCACCGAACCTAAAAAAAAAAACCCCAAAAAACAAACTAAGCAAACAACTAGAACAGGAACAGAATCACAGAAATGGAGATCACATGGAGGGTTATCAGCAGGGGAGAGGGAGGGGGAGAATGGGGGAAAAGGTACAGAGAATAAGAAGCATAAATGGTAGGTACAAAATAGACAGGCGGAGGTTAAGAATAGTGTGGGAAATGGAGAAGCCAAAGAACTTATATGTACGACCTGTGGACATGAACTAAAAGGGGGGAAATGCGGGTGGCAGACAGTGTGAAGGGTGGCGGGGAGTAAAGGTGGGGAAATGGGACAACTGTAATAGCATAATCAATAAATTAAAAATATATAAAATACATAAGAATAATCAGCAATTCAATTATTTATTTATTTATATTTAGACACTTGATTTTTATATTATAAAGGAATTTCAGCATTTATTTTTTAACATACTATGGTACAAGAAGTTTCATGTAACAAATAATTACAAACACAAGGACAGATACAAGGTGTTTCAGGCACTGCCCACGTATGATGCACATCCTTATCTTCCCTAAAAATTTGAGCAAAATAGTGCCTGTTATACATGGCAAAATACAGTATGTAGAGTTTAGTGGTTTAGAGTCAGGCATCCTGAATTCATCATCCAGCTCTCCAACTTACTTGGCATGAGACTGGTGAGGCCTAAGCCTCAGGTTTCTCATCTTTAATAGGAAAAAAAATGACTAGACGATCTATTGCTTGGGGTTATTTTCAGGATTAAATAAGATAACTAAGGTGCTTAAAAAAAAAAACAAATAAAAAGCACAGTGTCTGGCACAAAGTCAGTCCTCAAAGAGGCTTTTTATCAGTGTAAGTTACAGACCAAATGACAACTCAATTTCCAACCCTCCTAGAAATGATCTTTAGGGAGAGCAGTATCCTTCCCTGAGGCTATGAAATTAACTTTTATAGCTTTAAAGGCATGGTAGAAACACATTTCCCAAGAAAAACTGATGGCTTGGCTCCATTTTGTTAAATGGCGGAAAGTTTTCTTCATCTGTTACCCCAAACCTTGAGAAAAACAGTAAATAATGCTACTGGTGCGTTCAGGCAGGCAACACCCTTAACCTCTAAGCAGAATGAGGCTACCTCCCCACACGGTTTTCAGAGCACCAGGAAGAAACGCTGGACAGCCACCTATTTGGAAGCAGAACTTCAACTCTTAGTCAAACAGCCTGCCTGCACCTGTGGCCAAAGCAGAAGCAAAAACAGGCTTGGCTAAGTGGCCCATGACCCAAATCTGCCTGTTTCAAAAGAAACCCCCCTCCACCCTGACATGCAATCACCTTTGAGCCCCACCCCCATCGCAAAAGCAAAGAAGATACTGAGTTCCACGAATTTTTCTTTCAATCGTTAGTTTGGGATATAGGAACAGATAAAAGGCAATGAAAATCTATAATAAAAAATTCTTGTCCTTTGGTAGTCTTGTAAATCCATCCAGCTAAAATGTGTCTTTCACACCAAGTTCAATTATTAATGACAACCAGAAGAAATCCATAAAACCCTCTGACTCTCAGAAGATTTTCTCAGATGCACTTTAAGTTTTCAAATCGCTTGTATCCCTGCACCTGTTGATTTTCCTTCAAATAACTCCAGCTTTTTTTTATCGGCAGATAATCACAGAGGTTTAATCCAGGACTCTAACACCTAAATCACGAAGTTTTAATGGGCACTGTAACTGGCTTAACAAAGAAGCCCTCTGCCATTCAACACATCTACTTCAAGAGGGAGCTAAGAAAAACAGGAAAACAGTCTTCAGACACTGCACTGGCTTCATCCGCCACAGAAATCAACAAGCTCGCCTTACACAGACCTTAACAGATTTGCTTTAAATTTTTCAGCCACTTGCTATAGAATATGCACAATAATACTCATGTTTTCATCTCACTGTCTTAAAAACCATTTATCTACACTCAAGTTCTAACAAAAGTGTTTTTTTAAATCCTCACCAAAGCCCTGACTGGGTGGTGCAGCTGGCTGGTTGGAACATCATCCCATACACGAAAAAGGGTTCGATCTCCAGTCGGAGCACATACCTAGGTTGCAGGTTCGATCCCCATCAGGGTGCCTACGGGAGGCAATGGATCTCTCTCTCTCTCTCTCTCTCTCTCACCCACAGCTCCCCACCCCTCCATCCCTCCTTCCTCTCTCTCTAAAAGTAATAAAAACATATCCTCGGGTGAGAATTAAAATAAATAAATCCTCACCAAAAATCCAATCCAAGATCAGAGCCCTCCTCGGCAGTACTATGCAACAGTCTAGTTCAGATTTACAAAATCTTAATTTTGTTTTGAAAGCTAGTGGGTACACAGCAAAGGAAATCACCAACAAAATAAAAATACAACACAACGAATGGGAGAACATATCCACTAATACATCTGATAAGGGGTTAATATCCAAAATTTATAAAGTACTTATAAAACGCAACACCAAAAAAATCAAACAACCCAATTAAACAATGGGCAAAGGACCTGAATAGACGCTTCTCCAAAGAGGACATACAGATGGCCAACAGACATGTGAAAAGATACTCAACATCACTCATCATCAGAGAGATGCAAATTAAAACCATGATAAGCCATCACCTCACACCTGTCACAATGGCTATCAACAATAAATCAACAAACAACAAGCGCTGGTGAGGATGTGAAGAAAGGGGAACCCTTTTGCACTGTCGGTGGGAATGCAGACTGGTGCAGCCACTGTGGAAAGCAGTATGGATGTACCTCAAAAAATTAAAAATGAATCTGCCTTTCAACCCAGTAATCCCACTTCTGGCAACAGATCTGAAGGAATCCAAAACACTAATTCAAAAGAACATAAGCGCCCCTATGTTCATTGCAGAATTATTTACAATTGCCAAGATATGGAAGAAGTGCAAGTGTCCATCAGTAGATGAGTGGATAAAACTATGGGACATTTACACAACACAATACTACTCAGCCATAAAAAAGAAAATTTCACCCTTTGCAACAGTTTAGATGGACCTGGAGGACATTATGCTAAGTGAAATAAGCCAGTCAGAGAAAGATAAGTACACATGATTTCACTCATATGTGGAATCTAATGAACAAAGTGAGCTAACAAGGAAAACGGGAACAGACTCACGGACGGAGAGCAAGAAGACAGCTAGTGGCGGCGCGGAGGGAAGCTAGGAGGTGGAGGGATTGAGCAAAAAGTGAAGAGAACTCATGGACATGGACAACAGTGTGGTGATTCCTGGGGACAGGGTATAAGGGAACTAAATGGTAATGGAAAAAAATACAATAAAGATGTAAAAAACACACAAAAAGAGAAAGCTAATGGAAAGGAAAATAGCTTTTCTGTTCTAGATTTCATTCCTGGGGAAATGGAAATAGATGCAAGTCTTCAAGGTTATACAGTACACACAGAGAACACCCTGTCCACTTCCAGCATGCTCACAGCTAATGGCCAAACCACCTGCAAAAGTCTCATTCGCTCTGTCTCAGATGTTGCCCACAAATTCAAGATTATGCTGTTTCATTGTTTATTTTAGAACAGTCAGCTTGTAGCGGGCTGATCCAGCTCATTTCTGCAGCCAATGTGTTAACATGTATTACATTTGCTAAAGGCAGGAGTGAATACAACATTCCCTGTCCCTACCGTGAGGACAGACCCTCACATGCCTACTCCTTCCCCCTCCTGTTAAACTGTGCACATGTGTGTGTGTGTGTTGGAGGCTGGGTGGGTCATGGGCAATGGCAAGACTGAGAGAGAATCAACACGGCGGGTTTTGAGAGGAAAGAGGAAGGCAGGAATGTTGGGCAACACAAGCTTCTGTCTAGATCTTTTAATCTCAAGTATGGTTCCCTCAGTAAGCACTCTCCCTGGATTAAGTCCTAAACTAATAAAAAGTCTTTATTTTAGAGAGATCATGGAGATTCAAAGAAGTATGTATTTTTAAAGTATCAAGTAGCTAGAAAAGACAACTAAAACTTTGAACTGTGTTTAGAAAGTTACTTTTAAAAATCTACTTGGCCCTGCCCAGCGTAGCTCAGTTGGTTGAGTACCATCTCGCAAGGTGAAGGGCCCCCGGTTCGAATCCTGGTCAAGGCACATGCCTGGGCTGCGGGCCTGTAACTCCACTGAGGTGCTTTGCAAGAGATAACCAATCAATGTATCTCCCATGATGTTGCTCTCCCTCACTTTCTCCCTCCCTTCCCCTCTCTCTAAAAATAAATATGATAAAAAAAAATCTACTTGCCTGTGATTTTCCTAAATTAAAAATAACATCTGTGCAGTACTCACTGTTGCCCTGCATCTCAATGAACATATCTTTGAATACTCTCCTTAAAGCTTCACAAGTGTGAAGTTACAAGAGCAGATACCAAACAGACACACACCAACAAGTATTTGCTATTCCGCGCTACATGTTTAACATTTATTCTTTTAAGGCACTGAGAATTTCAAAATAGTACAACTCTCTCCAACTCGGCCTCTAAAACTGCTATTTAAATTAGATGCTGGCAGGCCCTCAACATTCATGCCCTAAAGTGAGACGAATGCTCCTATTAAAAAGGACTCACAGTCAAGAAATGACAAAAGTGGCAAGGACTGCAGAGAGATCTCTTCTGTACACACACACACACACACACACACACACACACAGAGTTTATTAACAAGAAGCACTCAGGCTTTCTAAAGGAAGTTCTTTGAACTATATTCATACTTACTATGATGTGGCAAGAATGAGAGATAAAGACTGAAAATATCTTCATGAAGGACACTGTGCTAATATACGAGTTTTTAAATTACCAACCCCGTACAAACCTACACCCATTCCTATTTGACAATAAGTGGGACCATGTGTTGTCCCACTTAAAAACCAAGGAGCATGGAAAAGAGCAAATGTATCACATGCTAGGCTACAATTATTTCTATTTTAGAAAGCAATGACCAACTTCAGTTCTAAAGAAAAATATCAATTTCCATTATCATCCTGTTTCAAAGGCACAAAAATAAATAAGAGGCAAGCTAGTGGGTCTGAAACTGGAAACAAAGCCTCAATTGACCAGAATCTTTAAAATACCAAAATCCATTTCTAGACTTAAAAAAATTTCCCTGTTAATTCCGTGCTTCGAATGGTCACCAATGACCCGCAGGGCCTGCACTACAACACTCCTTCGGCCCACCTCCCCTTCAGTCTGCAGACTCCCCCTCCGCCTCGCCCTTGGTCTCCCAATCCTGGGACTCCAGGCACAGTTACCACAGCTCCATGCCTTTGCCTGGTCCCCTCCTCTCCACTCGGAATGTCCTTCAACTGTCTGAAAATGCCTAGTCATGTTTCAAAACCAAGTTCAAGCTTCATCTCTTGCAACAGCCATGTTTCCAAGTGGGGTGCACCTTGCTCTGTGTCTCTCTGACATTCATAGGTGACAATATTGACAACCTTGCTCTCCTAGAATGGAGAAGCCATGTCTCAACTCTGTTGGTAGTATCTTTACTGCTTTGCCAAGGGTCTGACAGAGGACAGGCGCTCCAAATATTTGATCAGAAGACAGACAAAGAAAACACTGGAATACCATTTCACTTCCATCAAACTGGCAAATATTAGAAAGCTCGACAAGTGTGGATGTTAATGCAAAAAACAAAACAAAACAGGAAGTCTCGAATGCTGTTAATGGAAGTGTAAAGGTTAGTACAGCTACTTTGAAAAATAAGATTTCCATCTCTTATTAAAGCTGATGCTTGTCACTACTGCTAAGACCAGCCATTCTGCTTCTGGTTATAAACATTAGCCACTATTTGTCAAATGGTGTTCATGATTACCATTTTTTTATGCGAGGGGATACACATACACATATCTTAAGTGTGCACCTAGAAATAAGCACTGGAAATAACCTAAATGTACATTAATAAAATGGTATGTAAAACAAAGTACATACATGCAACATTATAAATGTGTTGAAGGCAAAGTTGAGATACTTTTGTCAATGAATCTGAAAGGTAATATGAGCTAAAAGGCATGACACCATTTATTTACACATGCGTAACAATGTTACATATTACTTATGGATGTGTGTACATAAGAAAGTAAAAAAGGGCAAGATTTCACATGAGGCTTCAATTTAATTGCAGTTCTTAATTTCCTTTAAAAAAAGCAGACTTTTTTACATTTTTAAATGTATTTCTTACATATTTATTTATTTTCAGAAAGAGGGGAAGGGAGGAGAAAGAGAGGGAGAGAAACAGCGACTGGTTACCTCTCGCATACACCCAACAGTGGACCTGGCCCTCAGGCCCAGGCACGTGTCCTGACTGGGAACTGAACTGGTCACCTTTGGTTCGCAGGCCAGCATTCCAACCAGAGCCACACTAGCCAGTGCTCAAAAACATTTTTAAATGAGCAAATAAGTAGAACACATAAATTTAAAAATAAAAAAGCAAATGGAACTGTACTTGAACAATAAAAATATAATAAATAAGCAACAGCAAACATGTCCTCATGTCCACAGCTCCAAATGTTATCTTCTTTACAAAAAAGAAAAAAAAAGTTATTTAAATGCCTGCTTATGTGGTAGACACTACGCTAAGCCCAAGGTACAGAATCACACTGACTCGGTGCAACAGCTCTCTGTGGGTCTATCAGGCTAACTACCCCACTGTTTCTGTCATATAACCTTAAGGGTCAATTGTACTCACCATTCACATTTTCTAAAGGCAGAAAAATGGATTAATCTATTTTTAAAAGATTTTAATATGGCCACATCATTTAGAAAAGAAATAAAAAGCAAAAAAAATGGGAAAATAAGTAATAATATGGTCATTTGCAGATGACATAATTCTGTATAAAGAGAACCCTAAGGATTCCACCAAGAATGTACCAGAACTGATAAATGAATTCAGTAAAGTAGCAGGATACAAGTAAATATTCAAAAACCTATTGTGTTTTTTAAAAATCCTCACCTGAGGGTATGTTTATTGATTAGAGAGGGAGAGGAAAAACATCAATGTGAGAGGGAAACATCTATCGGTCGCCGCCCACAAGCGCCCCAACCAGGGATCAAGCCCACAAACTGTCTGGAGCACAGCACAATGCACCAGCCAACCGCGCCACCCAGCCAGGGCCAAAAGTATGTTCCATTTTCATACACCAATAATGAACTAGCAGAAAAGGGCAACTGAAAAAAAATTCCCATTTATAATTGCCTCAAAAAACAAACAAACCAGGAATAAATTTAACCAAAGAGGTGAAAGGCCTATACTTGGAAAATTATAAGATACTGAAGAAATTGAAGAAGATACAAATAAATAAAAGCATATATTTGTATTAACATCATTAAAATGTCCATACTACCCAAGGCGATCTACAGATGCAATGCAATTCCTATCAAAATACCAACAGCATTTTTCTCAGAACTAGACTAATCCAAAAATGTATATGGAACCACAAAAGACCCAAAACAGCGAAAGCAATCTTGAGAAAGAGGAACAAAGTGGGAGGTACCCTGCTACCTGCTAGCAGACTGCGCTGCAAAGGCCGCAGCAATCAGAACACCATGGTACTGGCATAAGAATCAGTGGAACAGATTAGAGAGCCCAGAAACAAACCCACACCTATGTGGTCAATCAATATATGACAAAGGAGGCAAGAGCATACAATGAGGTGAAAACAGTCGATTCAATACATAGTGCCGGGAAAACTGGGCAGAAACACGCAAAAGATAAAACTAGACTCTGACCTTCTTACCATAAAACTCCTATAAGAAAACAAAGGCTGAAAAATCTGTGACATTTCTCTCAGCAATATTTTTTCTGATATATCACCTCAGGCAAGGGAAACAAAAAAATTAAAAATAAAAATAAACAATATATATCACTATATCAAACTAAAGTTTTTGCACAGCAAAGGAAACCATCAACAAAGTGAAAACCCAACCTATTGAATGGGAGAAGATAATTCACCAATGATAGATGTATAAGATAGATAAGGGGTTAATAGCCAAAATGTATAAAGAACTCGTACAACTCAACACCGAAAAACCCAAACAATCCAATTAAAAAATGGGCAGAGGACCCGAAGAGACATTTCTCCAGAAAGGACATGCAGATGGCCAACAGACATGAAAAGATGCTCAATTTCACTCATCATCAGAGACATGAAAATTAAAACCACAATAAGGTACCATCTCATATCTGTCAGAATGGTTATCATCAATAAATCAAGAAATAAGTGTTAGTGAGGACGTAGAGAAAGGGGAACCCTCGTGCACTGTTGGTGGGAATGCAGACTGGTGCAGCCACTGTGGAAAGCAGTATGGAGGTCCCTCAAAAAATTAAAAATGGATCTGCCTTACAACCCAGCAATCCCACTTCTGGGAATATATCCGAAGGAACCCAAAACACTAATTTGAAAGAACATACGCACCCCTAGATCTCTGCAGAGCTGTTTGTTTTACACAAACAGCAGATATAGGCCCTATTTTAGCCTATAATTTCAATTCTTGGAATAGGTTCTTTGGGTTAACTGAGAATTGAGTTGAGAAACCCCTTTAATTTGAATCCGAATTAAAATCTATCTTTTTTTCCTTTTTGGTTAGGAATGAAATTTTAGATTTTATTTTTCAGTTACAGTTTGCATTCAATACCGTTCGTGGTAGTTTCAGGTGTACAGTATAGTGGTTAGACAAGCACAAACATATACTTTACAAAGTGCCCCCTGGTATTTCCAGGACCTGCCTGGCATCATCCACAGATATTACAGAATTATCGACAGTATTCCCTGTGCTGTACTTTACATCCCCAAGACTGTTTGTAACTAGCAATCTGTACTTTTGAATCCCTCCACCCTTTTCACTTCGTCCCCCCTCCTCTAGCAACTATCACCCTGTTCTCCATGTTTGTGGGTCTGTTTCAATTTTGTTTGTTCATTTACTTGGCTCTTCAGGTGGCTACAATTAAGTGAGATCGTATGGCATTTGTCTTTCCCTGACTGATTTATTTCCCTGAGCATAGCACCATCTAGGTCCATCCACGCTGTCACAAATGGTAAGATCTCATTCTTTTTTATGGCCGAGTAATATTCCACCATACATATTTACCACATTTCTTTATCCACTTGTCTACTGAAGGACACTTAGGCTGCTTCCATACCTTGGTTATTGAAAATCTACTTCTGCCCCACCCTGCACATACAATAAAGCAAGTATGGCAAAATTTTATTAATGAATCTACACAATGGGACAATATACAGTTAATTCATTTATATTTTTATTTTCTCTTTTATTTCTCTAAGATTCTTATAGTAAACTATAAAGAAAATTTTCCAATCAATTCTATTGAGCAAAAAACTTAGTATTGCCATAATTATGCAACTTTATCTGAATCACCCTTATCAACTAACTTCCACAATAAAATGAATTTTCACCTGCTTGTATAGTTTTACCCATGAAGATGTGGCAGCTAAAAGAGAAAGCATCTATGATGAGGCCAGGTTTAAGTCCTACCACTGCACTTGAACCAGTAAATATCACCGCCAACCTAGAATTGGTTCTGCAGTGTTATTAATCATAATTTAAAGCAGCTCTCCCTTGCTACAGAACAAGCTTAGGCATTAATTGAAAAAACTCCAACGAGGGCCTTGTCCCACCTACTACACCACACTGCCTTTCAAGATAAATTCTACATGAGAAGCAAAACTGAAACAAGACATGAGGGAACCACAGGTTTCCATCTCCCCAAACACAACGCAGATACACTCGCCCCAAAGAACAAACTCAGAAGACAGTCGTGCGGTGGTGGCTCCTCAGGACCAGACAGGACAGGCTCGCACCGCCCGAGTCCCAGCGTCTGCAACACAGCAGGGATACCGGCGCCTTCCTGGAGTTGGTCCCAGTTCAACTTAAACATGGCAAACAAAGCATCTGCATTCTCAGGCCAGCAGGTCATGAGTTAAAACTGAGTAGCGTTTT
>VMDR010025753.1:0-14337 GCA_007922815.1 Macrotus californicus
CACATCATCGTAAAGAAAACAACAATATAAAAATAGAGCCATAGTTCCCTCAAGATTCCAGAGTTTTACTTCTGGAGATCCTCATTCACACGTAACTGTAACATTACCGGGATATTCATGGCTGAACTATTTCTAAGAACTCATATTTGGAAACAACCTCAAAGTCTACCAAAAACAGATAGGATTAATGAAATATGACTTATTCATGTGCTGGGATATATTATGTAGCATTTCAACTGGAAAAATGAAGTCTTCATCTGCCAACATAAGCAGGTCTCAAAAGACGTTGAGTGAAAAACGGCACAGCGCAGAACAGTATATACTGACTACTCTAGCGGCTACCCGTGCACACAGAAGTGCAAAGGGGGCTGGAAGGCCTGCCAGTCTTAGGACAGAGGATGCCACTGGGAGAAGGAATAAGAAAAGGAGAGCAATGGGCAGATTGAAGGAGACTTCAGTATTTGTACAATTTTATATTTTAAATTACATACAAACATACATACACACATAAATGAAAATCTAAACAAGGGTAACTAGTTAATACTTATTAGGACTAGATGGCAGGAATATGTTTTGTATTATTTTTTGTGTTTTTCTAGATTCTAAAAAGTTTCTCAAAAAATTAAACATGGAGTTGGGAGTTAGAAAGTAAGATAAAATACAGAGCACTCTGACAAATTTTAGAGTGAAAGAGAGCAGAGAAAAATTAAGGCCCTTTAGGGGAATGCAGTGTCAATAGAGGGATTTTTTTGGTCTGTTCAAGATGGGTTACTTTAAGGCTGTGTTTTCAGACTGAGTCGTGACTCACTAATCAGTTGTGCAGTCAATTCAGTGGGTTGTTAGTGCATTAGTTAAGTGAAATTTGTTCAGAAAAGGGGTCGGCATTCCAGGCTTGAGCCTGCCCATGTTGGAAAGTCATACTTGCAAGTTGGCATACTCTGGTTGGTATGTGGGGACTTGAGTGGTGATCATTTTCTTACATTGATGTGAAACTTTCCCTAAAAGTGGGTCACTGTCCCTAAACTGTCTGTGGACACAATATTGTCTGTCCTGAAAACCTACCTTTCTTCTGGAGTCTGGAATTTTGGTGCATGCCCGGCAGAGGAAGCTCACACAAGCAGCCCCCAGTCAAAACCGGGGACACTGAGGTCTGCAGTGAAGCAGGACATTCACACCCCTTGTCTGCTTGTGGCAGCATGACTCACGTGTGCTCTGCGTGGCCCCGTGGGGCAGCGCTCCTGGAAACTAGCACCTGGCTTTCTCTGGACTTGTTCCACACCTTTTGTTTCTCTTTGCTCGTTTTCCCTTTTGCTTTCATAAATCTTAGCCATGAGCACAACTAAAAAGAAACAAAAGACATGACCATATGAAAACATCTTTTGAAAACACCTTTTTGATGGTACTGCCTTTCATGATATTCAGTGTATTTTACATGAAGTGTCATACCAATTTTTGTAGAGTTTCATGGAGGGGAAAAATATTTCTCCCAGTGAGTTAGAATGTTTTCTAAGGCACTGGACAATAACAGCTATGTACAAATGGGGTTTTTCAATTTGTCTTTGCCCTGGAAAACACAGGGTTAAATTTTGGGATTAATTAATCAACCTTAGCTCTTTGATGAACTGACAGGTAGGTGTTCTGTGGCCCCTATTTTTCAGCTTTATTGTACTAGTATTATCATGAGCTGCTTTGGGGATCTATGGAAGTATAAATTAGGTACATGAGAGTATACATTAAGGAAAATAACCAATGATGGAGTGAAAAGATTTCTGGAAAGGTAATGTTATTTTGGGAAGGATACACATTTCTCTCTACTTGGCCCTAGAATCATGTGTTTTATAGGCCTTTAAGCTCAAGTATATTTAATCCTATGATTAAAATAGGGATTAAATTACTTCCTTAATTATGTATATTTAAATGCCACTGATATTTTGGGAAGCTATTAAGTTTTACCTGAGTGTATATTTTTTACAGTGTGGGCACCAATCACTTTAATCTTTCTATACAAATTGTGTTCGGGAGTTATATTGGCACAAGCATCGCATTGTAAGGGGATTAACATGTTCAGTGGTAAAAGACGGACATAAAACATAAAGTTACAATGCCAATGGTACAGAGAAGCATGCACTCAACGAAAGTTACCATATTATTTCCCTGAATCAGATTTTCTGACGCATTTAAACTGTTTTTGGTTACACCCGTCCTTCTAATAATGCACAATTAATAGAATTGAAGTTTTTGTAAGTTTAATCACTAGCCATTTTTAATGCTGGCTATTCAAGAGTTTGTGATAGAGAAACATGTAAGTATTAAAAAGAGCTTTATATTATTTACAGAGGCATGGTAAAAAGAGTCCCTTTCTTTGGCAATAGCATCAATTAGTGAAGTACAGAACCAAGACATTTTACTGTTTCATGTCTGTATTTTGTATTTTTAATAATTTCTTAGTCTAGCCTCCAGCCTTATACTTGAGGAAAGTTACAGTTTGTTTATTTTCATAAGATTAAGTGACTTGCTGGAAATCCAGAGGGCACTGGTATTGAGTTCTAAGAAAAAGAATTATTTACAATTGTTTTAAAACTCAGCTTAGTTCCGACCTCATTTTGATACAACAGAATGCACTCATTATTACTTCAAGGACAAATCTCCTTGAGTACAAGAATTTTCATTGAAAACATAGCATTTGTTTGTTTTAGATAAAGGCTTTCCAAACACATTGGCATTCACAAAACTTGAATTGCAACTCACAAGGACAGTGAGAACAAAAGAAAAGACAACAGTGGACCAGAAATCCAGACCTCTTTTTAAAGGGAAAAAAAAGGATGGAGTGATAACTGACTTAACTGAGCTATTTGGAATGTAGGTGATTAAAAAGGGGGTGGTGGGGATACCAAAAGGAAAGTTTAGTCTGTACCAGTGAGTCTCAGAGAGTCTTTGAAACAGGAGACACCAAAATATTTAGAAGATGGTGATGAGGTGTGAAGCTGAAAGTGGTAGAATTAGTTGAAAATCTGAATAAGGAAGAGGAACCTGACCCCCACCACCATTCTGGACCCTGCACAGCTGGGTGATTCCCTCTGTCCCAAGTAACTGGAGGCTTCGGAGGGGTGCTGCAGCCCAAGGGTGATGAGGTAGGGGCACTGCTCTGAAAATAGGGGTCTGTGGGCAAATCCACATAAAAGGCAATGAATCTTCCAGATTTTCTTTGGCCACATGCTACCGCACTGGCAGCTGGACATAACACTTCCAGGTATAAAACTGGAGGATTCTCCTCTGGAGAGTGTGTAGCCCCAGGAGAAAGGGCTAAGGTTGCTGACACTGGCTGGTTTCCCAGCAAAAAGGCCAGCTAGCCACATGATGGCAGCCATGCAATCAGCCAGTGAAGCTGGCTCACAGATCTTCCAATCAGCTTCTTACAGCCTCACTCTGAAATATGGATCTCAGGACACCACCATAAGGCTGTTCTCCACGAACACAGGGGAGATGAAGCAAGCAGTGGGTAACATGCCATCCAGGAGGCTGTGGGCTCCAATAGTGGAGTAAAGCAGCAGACTCAGGACCAGTCCGTGTTGGAGCAGAGCAGGACAGGGGCCTCCAGAAAGTACGCTCCAAGACAAAGGACATGGAAGTTGATGAACTTGCTCTGATTGTGTGGAATGTTTTCAGGGAAAGTTTATAATTCAGTTGGAGAATTTTAAGAAATATTAGTAATGGTACAGTAAGCTAGAATATAGAAAAACAAGGGAAATGTTAAGTCCTAGGAATGCAATAGTTATGAAAAAAAATAAAATGTCACTATAATATACTATTAGGCTCAGCAGTAAATTGTATGTATTGCTTTTGTAGTCACACTATTCTACATGTGGATGATTAACAAGAATTTGTGCTGCAGCTATACTGGGTGGGTGGAAACACGTAAAATGGTTAGAAAGGCAGGAGAGTTCTACATTTTAATCTTCTGGCATAAGAGAACACAAGAATATTCTCTAGAAACATAAAAGTAGTAACAAAAAAATAGATACGAGCTGAAAAGTCCTTCTCAGAATAAGGGTTTGAGTCGGGTCTCTGTTTTTATTATATCCCTCGCCAGAATCTTTTGACTTTTAAAAGTAACACACATGTATAATATTGATAAAAGTAGCATAAGCAGCCACATGTAGGTGACTTTCCTAACTCTGATTTTTAAGCTGCATGGGCAATATTTTACTGCTCTGTGACTCAGTGAGGAAAGTTACTCAACTTTTAAACAGCCTGAGTTTCATCACTTGCAAAATGAGGATAATAATGGTAGTTATAATAATGAAAATAACTTCACATGAATGTGATGATGAGAGAACACACAACACACTTGGTGTAGTTGCAGTATGTTATAAACGTTCAATAGTATTCAAATAATAATAATACTATTTTAATATTTTACTGCAAATGTATTTGGCTCTCAAATCCATTACATTTTTTATAGGTTTATGGGAAATAACATTGTGTCTGATTTGATTTTACTTAATTGCTTTTAAATCCAGAAATGATCAAGTCTGAATATTTAATCAATTTCCAGCTAAAACGTCATATCACTAATAAAGATTTTACTTCTGAGGCCAGTTAGAGTTATTTATTAGAACTTTTTGCTTTTAAGCCTTCCATTTTAAAGTATTCGCTTGTATATTCTATTTTAAAATGAGCTTTTAACTTATATCTACTTCTATTGATAAAACCTTTTTTTTAATTCCATGGTTTTCAGTGTGTTGTATGACATAGTGACAACTGCCTTTTTGTCACCTGCAGAGCGCACTGTCGGTGCTCATTTCATGGTCAAGAACACGCGCGAATAATGAGTACAGCTTGCTTTAGGTGATTTTGAGAATTCTATTTTTACTGTGTTATATATTTGGTGATGCAATTTTTTTTGGATTTTACGGCTTTCTGGATTCTTCACATGTTTAAACTGATGGTTAAAATCTGTCTCTGAGTGCCTCTGGCAAGTTCACTGAAGAAGGTCACCCGCACGGCTAGGCCGCGGCACACACATTCTCTGGACTGCTGTTGACCGATGCTCTGCCTTGTGTTCCTGAGTTCCCTTTTTTGTGGGAATGCTTTACCTCTTCAACTAGATTAAAAATACTTCAGGGCAAAATATGACATGTGTGCTTATTTTTGCGAAAAGAAATATAAGAAAGGTAACACTGGAAACAGTGGAATGGTTACCTGTAAAGGTGGGTGGGAACGGGGCGGAAAGCAGAGAAGGAACAAAAACACTGACTATAAACAATGCTTTTCCATATAGTTTTGACTTTTGAACTATGTTAACATGTTACTTATCAAAAATAAAATTAAATAAAAAAGATTGAAAGGGAAGCAAGTCTGAATATAGAATATGAACAAAAATAAAGGAACTAAGTTATCAAATTGATGCATAAAGACAAAGAAAAATTAATTCAGGTGACTTTAAACACTGTGCTTTGACTATGCTTAGCAAGGTATAGTTAGAGTACAAAGCGAATCTCAAATATATCTTGATCTTTAAGTGGTTTGTTGTCACTAGTGTGTTGGTGTAGCAATTAAGAAACTTTTGAATGTATATTGAAAAATAAAACATAAGTCAATATGTCGATATCGGTTGCCTCACCCCGGCAGTAAAGAGACATAAATACAGAGTGAAGGAAGGTGCGAAAGAACCCTTGTGATTAGCATTGGGTCCACACTGGAGGCATCAGTTTGAAATGATCAGATTTGAAGTAAAGGGAAAATATTTTAAATATAGTTTTATATTTTAAAATATATTTAATATATATTAAATTTATATAATATATAAATATAAAATTGTGTGTGTGTGTTTAATAATTGTGATGACTGAAAGGCCTGGAGGCAATTAATACCCCTGTAGAAATAAGAGCATCTGAAGCATGAATCTTGGTTTCAAAACATCATTCCCCACGAAGAGAAACTGGGTTCTTTGGAGAGTCAGCTGATTTCAGCTCTAAGAGAGGGAGACAGAGGCAGAGAGGGAGAGAAATTGTTTCAAAATTGGAAGCTGGAAAGAAATAAGGGATACAAATTATGCCATGCATTCTTTTATTTAAAAACTGTACTTTAGCAAATTCCTTGCCAGTACAGAGACTTAAGACTTTGATTTTGCAAAAGAAATGGTGCAGACTTGAAGGCAATCCGCATGTTTCCTAAAATGTGGGGTAGATCTTGGTTAAGTGTTTTGAAAATATGCAATCAAATAATACTGAGACATTAAAATGAAAATCTCTAGATTGCTAATTCAGATAGATGCCCTTTTCTTTCCCATTGAGAATTTCCTTTTGCCATCTCTTTATTGGGGAAATGAATAGTCCTCAGCAAAAATAATATACATTAAAATGGTCATACATTGCCAATATTACATATCAAATTGAAGTCACAGTTGCCTCAGATCTCAGTTAACATTATGAAAAACCTCACAGTAAACCTTGGCAAGACCATACATGCTGTGAAGGCACTCCACCTGCCTCAGAAGCCCAGTACTGTTCCCTCTCTTTTGCTCTTCACGTGGAGTGTGGCCAGTGTGTTTCCTATGCCAGACTTCCCGCCATCGCAGGATTTGACAGAGCTGTTTATCGTAATGATGAACAGCTACCAGGGCAATTAAAAGACACCCTCTGGCTTGAGGTCAGACATCTGCCAAGGCTTTGATTACTCTATTTCAACAAACAAACATCAAATGCTTACTGTATGCAAAGCAGGGTCCTGGTGATTTCCTAGGATACCAAGGTAAATAAAGTATGGCATGTTCCCATGAGAAGCGTATAATCCAGGGAAAGAGGGCTTGAGACAGTTACATCAATATCTGTTATTAAAAGGTGGAGAAGGAGAAGTGATTGAAGAGTCAGACAAAGAGGACCCTGTGAGCAGTTGGTACTCAGAGGTCCCTGTCTTTCACACTATCATGCAGGTCTTTGTCAGAATGGGGGGTTGGAGCCCAGTTATCCAGATGGTTTGGAGCATTTACAGAACCATGACTCATGGATGTGAAATCTGCTTGTATTTTTTTAATTGCCTTGCTTTCTGATGTTAATTATTGCAACTAGGCTGCCAAGCAAACATCTGTTCAGCATTGGATTCTGGATACAGGCTCGATGCTTTGGCTCATTTTGCTGAAAACTATTCTGACTTCACATGATATATTATATAATCTCCATGAATACTGCATAGTATACAGAGAGCATCAAGCTATTACAGGTCAGCGCCTGGCTAGAAGATTCACAGAAAAAAAGAGAAAACATCAAATAAATATGCTGATATATATTAAAGCTTACAATTAGTAAAAAATTACAACCGCACTGTAAATTAATAGTGCCATTTTGCTTAGCGTATTAAAGGCAAAAGTTTTGTAGGTTTTTGTATTGTTTTAGTTTGCATTTTTTTAATGATGGCACTCAGAGCAAGGTGTGGTAAATGGTTACTGTAATAGATTGTAAATAAATATGACTTTTGGAAAGCAGTGTGGCAAGATGTGTCAAGAGTTCAATAATAATCACGTACTTTAATCCCAATAATTCCAACTCTGGGAATCTATCCTAAGGAAATAATCTGAAGTACAGAAAAAACCTTATGCATGAAGTTATGCATAACCACATAATTTAATAGCACGAAATTGGAAACAGCCTCCACAGGTTAACTGTGGCTCATCTACTTTCTGAAACATTATACAATATTCAGAAATGATGATACAGATGGTAACATGAAAAATTCTCACATTAGGCTATGGAAAAGCAAGATACCAAATTAAATTTGGAAAGCACATAGAATAAATATAGTATGTTCCTGGCTGGTGTGGCTCAATGGATTGAGCGCCAGCCTGTGAACGCAAAGGTCGCTGGCTCAATTCCCGGTCAGGGCACATGCCTGGGTTGCTGGCCAGGTCCCCAGTTAGGGGCATGCGAGAGGCAACTGATAGATGTATCTTTTACACGTTGACGTTTCTTCCCTCTCTTTCTTCTTCCCTTCCCCTTTCTCTAAAAATAAATAAATAAAGTCTTGAAAATAAATAAATATAGTCTATTCTATAAAGAAATATGTGAAAATGTTAATATTGTTTATATTTGGATAACAAGACAAAGCCTAATTTTTCTTCTTTCTTAGTTGTCCAAATTGCCTTTAAAAACTCACTTACCAGCTGAACAGACACAAGAGACCCCCAAGACTGCCATCAAACAGTTCCCCACACTCCAGGCCCCAGTGTGACTGATATCTGTTTTCCTACTAATTCTAGAAGGTGAGATCCACACCAGATCTCTTTGATTTAGGGAAGAAAAATGTGTTTCTGTACTCCCTCAAAAATTATAAAATTATTTAAAAGTTATATAAAATTTACATAGTTCCATTATGTATAATAGGGATCCAGTAGAATTTTGGTCAGCCCACATAACAGTTTTGGCAACCAGCGCATGAAAACAAAAGCCAAAATAAAAAGAAAGAAAGGAAAAGGCATGAACTCCCTTTCATCTGAGCAGCCTAGGAGCACTTTGAAGGAGGCAGGCTGGAAGAATGGGCTGGCCAGCAGAGGGCCAGAAGGGTTTCTTCCCTGTGTCCCAGCCTTTTTCTTTCAGCCCGCAGGTTGGGTGCAACAGCTGAGCCTGTGGCCAGCCGAGGTTGTGTCCTTCCCTTAGCAGAGGCTGGGCTTCCGGCCAGTGTGAGGTGTCTGCACTGGTGGTTATGACCGATCCTTTTTATCTTCTTAGAATTACTCATCAAAGCCAATTTGATTCTCACCCCCTTCCCTACGACTAGTACCCCTTAAAATAGACCAGAGTAGAACATTAATGATTTTACCTACAAGATGATATTATATACTAGGCAAAACAAATTACAGATGCTGCACTTGGACCAGTGGCCCCACGCTCCCCTTGGTTGCCTGTGCCTCTGCTTGTTTCCTGGCCCTTGGGTTTCTGCGGCTGGAGACCCATGAACTAATCATTAGCAAGAAACCAACACTGGCGATCTTAACCTCTTTTGGAATTTTAACCAATATTTATAAGAACCTGCTCTGTGCCAGGTAGTGAGGGAGGTATTTGAGCTGCAAGAATAAACAAGGCATAGTTTCTGTGCTCAAAGTGTTTTTGAGATAATTGGAAAAACAAGCAGTTTCTGCTGGGGCAGATAAAGTGATAGGCAGAAGCAGAGGATGCTGCAGATGATTAAAGATTACCTAATGCAGTTTTGAGGGATTAAGAAGTCTTCCAAAAGAATATGCCAGCTAAGCTAAGACCTGCAGGATTTACTAAAACAAACAAATAAACACACAAAACGAGTTTGAAGAATGTCCCAGGCAGAAGGAACAGCATATTCCAGAAACACACCAGTATATGACTCGGGGAATAGCCTGCAATGAAGGGAATGGCAGTAAGGAATCCAGAAAAGTAATGAGATCATGAACCGGGCCTTTAATTCACACACTAGGGAGTTTTCACTTAATCCTGAGCTTAATCACTTAATACCCTAAAGGGTATTATTGAGGTGTTTTAATTACTGCAGTATCACGATCAGATTTGTGTTGTGACAGTGGAGATCAAAAGACATAAATGCTTCTTTGAAGAATGAATCAAGTAGAATTTTATTGATTGATCAGTTGAAGGAGAGATGAGGGAGAATAAAAGTTAGGAAGAGCCAGTACTTTGTTTTTTTGGTTTCTGTGCCACTCCCTATGGAAGGGAACAGGAAGGAGAGCGGGCTGTCAGGGAGAGATGGGGAGGCAGCGAGCTGTGTTTTAACCTGAGTTTGAAGTATCTGACTGGAGACATGGTGCAGGGAATTGCTTGTAGTTTTCAGAAGCTCAGTAGAGAGATCTGGGCTGGAGGTTGACTTGGGGAAGCCTGCAGTGTATGTGTGGAGTTGAAACCCTAGAAGTGGAAGGATAACACTCAGAAAGATTATTCAATGAAAGTAATTTGTTTTATTGATAACTGGAACCTTGGAGACTCAGGAAGCACTAAAGGATAGACATTAAAAGAATCCACAAATGGGACAGAAGGAAGTTTCAAAAACCAAGAGAATGTGATGTCTGAGGGATCAAGAAAGAAGCAGAGATCAATGGTGCCAGTGCTACAGAGGAGGCATTTAGTAATGAGAATGTCATTCCTAATTTTGTAGCGACTTAAAATGAAGGAATGACACAGAGAGTAGTGGGTTTTTAAAAGTGAACATAGAGACAAGAACATTAAATCATATTTCAGTTAGCTCGGCTGAAAATGGAAGGAGAGTAAGACGTAGAGACTAAGGCACAGAGGATCCTAATGAGTTCTTCTTGTGTTTTGCTTTTATGATGGGAGAAACTTGAGCATGTTCATATGCTTCATTATCTGAAGTTCCCAGAGAGAGTTGAAAATCCCTGATGAGGCAGGTAGAAAGAAATAGTCATCTGGGAAGCCCTGCTTTCTGCTAAGCGGAAGAAAATGCATATCTATGTGTGAGGGGAACAGAAAGTTGAAGGGGTTCTCATCTGACCACCTTCCATTTCATCTTGTCAAGTGGGAGGCAAGGTTGTTGATCGCATGTGTATCAGTCAGCTGAAAGGCAAGGTTGGAGGTGAGGCATTGAGGAAGGAGGTAAAAATTAGGAAGGGTTCATGGGTCAAGAAGGGGTGACTCAGGCCCAGAGAAGAGCTGCTGCTAATGATGACATCCAGATGAGTATGGAAAACATCTGCTTGTCTACAGGACGGTGCCTGCAGGAAACAGATGAAGGTCAGACTGCCTGTGGTTATCCAAGTATCATGTTTGGCTGGGCATTTACTGTGTTTGATGAAGCATTTAAGAACTCACAGTGGCCAGTAGCCACATGGCATTATTATTTCAAGTGCGGAATTTTGCCAAGTGTAGGTAGGCATCTGCAGAAGCACAGTGATGTGTTCCAGCTCTGGCGGTGACTTGGTTCGCATTAAAGCTTCAGCACTTTCTTTCTGTGTGACCTTGGGCACATGACTCACTCTTCCGTGTTTCAGGATCCTGGTAGGGTCTTTATCGGGTGAAAATGAGGTGACTGATAGAAAGTGCTTAGAACAGTGCTGGATATTAAACATTCAATAATATTAGCGGCTGCTATTATTATTTTTCATTTCATGTGACAGGACCAGAAGTGTCTGGAAGGTTTACAATGTAAGCCTTTACTGTTGCTTTCTGTGATGGAAAGAATGTCAAGGGGCACTGTATGTTCCTGTTTTGAGAGGTTAAAACTAAAACAAATATTAAAAACCTTTCTCTAAAAAAGACTAGGGAATCAAAGTTAAATTTTTATCAAGTCAGTCTTTTTAGTAGGCAAGTTTCTATATTCAATCCCTAAACTCTCGAGGAATTGTACTGCTTTCCTGGGTGACGCTTGACTCCATGGAAACCAAGAGGGTGTGTGATTGATGTAACTGCCCAAATCTATCTCCCTGACTGGATAAAAAAAAAATGAAAGCCATTACAAAAGAATAATGGTGTACTAATAGTACAGTTAGCGTTATTTTCATGTGCAAAGAGTAATAGTGCCTGGGACATGTATTAAATGAATTGTTGAGTGACCATGACTTCATTTGTACTCTTGTTAATACAATTTGTAGTTTCCTTATCTATCCTAATCCCCTTTTTTTGGTCTGGCACCCATTGAGATATTTGATGAAATCTAGGGTAACAATACACAGGTAAGCAGAAGACAAAAAATAATTTTAAGACCTCAGGTCAGGATTCCCTGACATATAAACATTCTGAGTAGTTCCAAAAGGATTTAACTTCTAGAATATACATTATGGCAAAATTTATTATAATTCAATATAAAAAAGAGGTAAGAAATATTCAAAGTCATGAATAATTTCAAAGACCTGCATCCAAGATTACTCTATACAGCAAAGCTATCATTTGGAATGGAAGGGCAGATAAAGTGCTTCCCAGATAAGGTCAAGTTAAAGGAGTTCATCATCACCAAGCCCTTATTATATGAAATGTTAAAAGGACTTACATAAGAAAAAGAAAATCAAAAATATGAACCGTAAAATGACAACCAACACATAACTATCAACAACTGAACCTAAAAACAAAAACAAGAACAACCTAAGCAAACAACTAGAACAGGAACAGAATCACAGAAATGGAGATCACATAGAGGGTTATCAGTGGAGAGGGGCGGGAAAGAGAATGAGGGTAAAAATATAGGGAATAAGAAGCATAAATGGTAGGTACAAAATAGACAGGGGGAGGTTAAGAATAGTATGGGAAATGGAAAAGCCAAAGAACTTATATGTACGAACCATGGACATGAACTAAAGTGGGGGAATGCTGGTGGGATGGGGGTATAGGGCAGAGGGGAATAAAGGGGAGAAAAAAGGGACAACTGTAATAGCATAATCAATAAAATATATTAAAGAGATAAGAGCATATAATAAAACTGAAAAAATATTCATGCAAAATAGTATTCATAAATACAAAGTACTTAGTATATAGTATGTGAAGTATATATAGTATTTATATATAGAACTTATATAGAACTATATAAATACTATATAAAACACATATTATTATTATTCTCCCTTTGCATGTGTACCTATATTTGGCATATGAGTTTTTTAAAAACAACTTATTTTTACTTTTACTTAACAGTTATTCACTCTGTTAAAATATTGTGATGTGTTCTATTTCTTTATAGTGCCCAACCCTCTGATGTGGTCTGTATCTTACTGTCTTCCTATATACTTTTTCTTAGCTAGTTTCCTTAAGTGAATATTTCAACCAAAAACCGTGCATTTGAACTATTTCAGTGTTAATACATGAGCAATATTTACCTTGCTGGCCAGTAGAAAAGTCGAGAAATTTTTTTCATTGTTGTTTTGCAATCACTTTAAAAACCTCAGTTGAAGCAGAGTAGGGTTTTTTTAAATGTAGTTGTAGTAAATCAAGACATTTAGCACTGAGTGCTCCAATCCTTTTTCAATCCAGTCACAGAATTTCTCAGTAAAAGTGTATCGCATATTCATTGACCACCAAGCCTTTTTTGGACACTATTCTGTCCCACTCATGTTTTTAAAAGGCATTGCTGTACTCCTGGAATAAGATTTCTTTCTACATTGGAAGTATAAAATTCAAATGTCTACAGAGAAGACAATTTGAAGAATATCTTTTTCTCTTTTTATAATCAAGCATACTTTAACTTTGTTCCTGGGAGATAGTTATAAGGGAAAATTTGGTCATTCCACACTAAACAGTATTTTATACCAGGAAATACTGAATAGAAGCCAGGAAGGAGGGAATTATATTTTTCTTTATTGAATCTGCAAACTCCAGGTAATGAACAGACTGTTCCCAGAACTGGGTGGATGGTACACAAAGATACTTTGTTTTGGCATGAAAGACTCTGTTGAAATTGCTCTTTTTACGTTAAAGAACTGTGTTAACTTGGTTGACGTTTAGGAAAGCTTTGAAGCTTGCCAATCCTGAAGGACCAAAACCTGTAGGGGGAGAAAAAACTATTTAAATGGTTGTAAGTGAAAATACAGAAAACGTGTTTTTTAAAAGTGTCAAACTTGGATTACCTTCAAGTTTACAAGTAATATTGTAAGGAGTGATTTTTTTTTGTTCTATTTGTTAAACAATTTTCCAGAACAAAGGTTCGGGATTTTAAAAAGAGCTATTGGACGTCAGCTCCCTAAAAGGGACGCTGCTGCTATGACGGCAGCAGCGTGTGGGATGGGATTCCCACAGCGTTTAGTTTACTGAGGACGTGTCGGCTTCCTCCACCGCACACCGCAGTGTTAGGACAAAGCCCAGAATTCATTAGGGCGGTGATACACGTTATAACCTGAGATTCCCAAGTGTATTCAGAAACTTCGTGTTCATGTTCCAGCTTTGATATGTACAAACCTATGCCCGAGTTCTCAGTATCCTCTTACTTTCAAGACCAATCCTAAGTCTTGGAAACACATGTTCTATTTTTACCAATAGTTCCGTATCTGTCATATACTTTAGTACAGAAAATGCTTAGGCAAAATTTAAAAAGTTACTGCATGAGCAAAATTTTAACACAAATATTAGAACTCTAAATAGGAAAAAATAATTTCACAACCTGAAAATCAATTTTTAGTAATTTCTTCTAACCTTTCAGTTCATGTTTTTTCATATACATGTATACTTATACAGACATATAAATATAATGATTATTATGTTTTCTTAACTGACATTATCAGATGTGTCTTTTATATGATTTTTATATTAAGAAATAAGACATAGCCAAATCAATTCATCATGATTCTTTTCATTCTTTGTTGTTTAACTAAAATACCTCCTTTTCCAGCCTACACCAGTTCCCCTTTGCGCTTCTCTGCTGGAA